>AYEL01051164.1:0-59289 GCA_000484575.1 Olivierus martensii | reverse complement strand
TTATTTGAGATATCGTTAAAATTTGAAAATGCAATATCAAATTGAAAAATTCATGAAGTAAACAATATTAATATACTTTTTTTTTATTAGGCGCAATTAAAAATAATAATAATTAAATTAGAAATTCTTTCTCGATTTATTCGATGATCTATTTACATCCTATTCAATAAAATATGAAAGCAAAATAAATAAATTATTTTTTTCAATTCTGAAATTAAAACGGAATATTGTAATATTGTTATGTGCATATTATTTTTAGAAAATATTTTTCGGTAGAGTTTTTAGATTTAAAAGTTTAAAATAATGTTAAAAATAGTTCTGATTTTCAGAACTATTCAGAAAAAATTTCAGAAAAAAAAATTTTTTTAATATGAACTTGAGCTTAAAAATCAATTTCGTTAAATATTTGCTAAGCTGTAAAGAATATAGCATTTGTTAAATATTTAAATTTAATAAATAAATAAAACAATTATAAAATTGTAGAATTCAAAATTAGAAACTTTTTAAATGTCATAGGCTTACTACTTTAAGATAAGTATAAGTCTGGACACGACATCTACTCATTAAAATTGCAGAGCTGTAAATATCAATATAAAACATCTCACGAAATGATTTTTTGTTTAAAAAAAACGAACTGCATTTAAATTTATATAGACTTCTGTTATCTTCTCTCACAAACTAGTCGAATCGCTGATTATGTCCTCCATAACTTTAATTCTGACAATTATATTTTTTGTCAATCATCCTTTTTGTTTATGTAGTATCACTGATAATTATAACTTATGGTTCAGTAACGTATATTTAGAAGGCTGGAGCTCTCTAAAGCCTTCTGTTGTTTCTCGAATAGAATGCGCTGCCTTCTGTAGCGGAACGGAAAACTGCTTTAGTTTTGCTTATATAAAAAATGATGATGGAATTAATTGCGGAATTATTACAGGAACTTTTAACAGAGACGATGGTATAGAAATAGACGGAATAAAAATTTATAAAAAGCAGGTATGGCTTTTTCTTTATCTTCATGATATTTATTAATTTATTTATGTCATAAGACAGAGATTTATATTATTTTTATATACAAATCTACAGTATTCCGCATTTCTTTTATTGATGTTAGCATACTTTATGCAACAAAAATTTTGATTAATAATTTTGTTTAGCTTTGCTATCCACGAAATGAAAACTATTCTTAAATGTTATTTTATTCCTGTTGCCTTATGTGGCAATTTATATCCATATTATGAATAATTCTCAGTCAATTTTTCATTACTATTTTATTCAAATTATTTCGAAAACACATTATTTTTCCAAAGATAGCTCGCAGTTTACAGATAACCAGCACGGAATTTTCCATAAGTTAGCAAATATTAAGATAATGTAGTAGATAACATTAGCTAATCATAATGAATCGTTTAATAATTGAACACACTTAATACGGATAATTTTTGAAAATTGAAAAAAAAAAAATCAACTGGAAATCAAAAACTCTTTCCGAAAATATTTGGCGAGTTTTGTTGCTCATATTTTTCTTTGTATAACACGGCAAATGATTTTTTTCAATGAATTGTACATAGATAAGTGATGAATTATGCTATTACAAACATGATACTGATAGATTGCAGAATGATAGTAATTTATAGTGATTTCAATGGCTTGCTCAGTGCAAATAAAGCAATTCTAGATATTTTTTGCCAATTTTTGAGTAATCCTTGATAACTGTGATAAATCAGTAACTATAAACTGATTAATTCTGCTATTAAGATGGATATTAAATTTGTGCTGCCAGCAATAATTTTACGCAAAAAAAAAATTATTTAAAGTTTTTGTTAGCAGAAATTATGCAATATTTTGTATAAAATTTTTGTATGGAATTTATATAGTATCGTTCTATAATAGCATTATATAGGAATTTTTATACAAATTTCTATTGAAATTGTCAAAAAAAATAATAGCAGTATTACTGCAGATGCGATTTAATTTACACATTTTATTATGCAGAGATCGTAATAGTAATGATTTTTATGCAGAATTAAAAATCATGTAAGTCTTTAAATTTTAAATAAATTTATATAAATTTTCTTTGAATATATTTTAAATGTATCTTATTAATTAGTTTTTACTCAATTAAAATTCTACTTCAAGAATTAATTATCATTAAAATTAATTAATAATTATTGATTATAAAAAGCGGTAAAGAAAGTAATCGTCATCACTATCATCTATTAAATGCATGATTAAACGATACACTTTTATGAAGATAAAATTTATGCAAAAGTTAAAGCTTTAAGTTATAAAAACTGATTTTTCGATTTTTAAATGCTAAGAATGACTTTTAATGTAATAATTATATGTGTTTACGCGCACATTATTAAGTTTTCACAAAATTTCAAATAAAATAAGTTAAAAATCTTAGGAAAATCGTGAAAATAAATGAGTAATAATGACATAAATTCATGAAAATTTTTGATACTTTGCAATACAGTAAATAGTCGGCGTATTTTTTTAAAGTATTAAAATAATAATTTACTTTATTTAATATCACAAAATTGGGTTTACATCGCCATAATTTACGTAGAAATGGCATTACAGAGTGTGGTAGGAATGTAACGAGAGCATGAGGCATTTCTGCAATCTCATCAGATACGTTCAATGGTTCTTGGAATATCGACACAGTCGATGACAGAATGGCCTTATGACGTTTATGTCGCAACTCCAATGTATTCAGACGGATCTTCAATAACAGTACACTAGATTTACAAAAGTTGCGTATTTTTCGTCAACAGTATAATTGATCTCTGTATTCCAAGACTTTATCAGCAGAAAGAAAACCCATAAATATGCGGCGACATTGGACTACGTGCAATGTTTAACACTCCAACAAACCTTAACACATCCAGAAAACTGAGAGATTCGTTCCTTTTCATTGACCACCTGCAAAAAGGAAAGTAACAATTAACATTTCTTAAAGGAAGACGATTCTGAACACGTATTACAACCTTCGGTCGATTCCTTAAGCGTTAAGGGGTCTGCCATAATATTCCCCTCGTTCGTACGAATCATATGACGTATTACAACTTTGGTCGATCTTCTAAGCATTAAGGGGTCTGCTATAATATTCCCCTCGACCAGACGAGTCATATGACGTATTACTGTCAGGATAATTTGAATATCTTAATCGATATAAAAATTTTTTCGTTAACTGCAACAAAATGATCTCTACTATCAAAAGATATAATGTGGATAGCTTTTAATTACTGAAACATGAATGGCAGTTAACTTAGTTAAAGAACAAAGTTTAATATCTGTGGTGAGAAAAATTTGGCCTTTTTTAAAATTCAGTTTATTACATCATAGATAAACAGAAAAAAAGCAAACTGACCGGATTAGATAAAAATACTATTCATTACTCAAACAACTGCACAATACTATATTTTAGCTATCGGTAATGAGATTCCTCCTATATCAAACAAAATATAATAATGTAAATTAACATTTCTTAAAGGCAGACGATTCTGAACACGTATTACAACCTTCGGTCGATTCCTTAAGTGTTAAGGGGTCTGCTATAATATTCCTCTTGCAATACAGTAAATAGTCGGCGTATTTTTTTAAAGTATTAAAATAATAATTTACTTTTATTTAATATCACAAAATTGGGTTTACATCGTATGACTAGTGTTTCCAAATTCCCGACATTTTGGAACCTTTGGGAATCGAGAACAGGAAATCATATTTCCCGAGAATTCTCGAGAATTCCGAAATAATCTTTTTTATTTAATTTTTGTTGATCATCTGTAATAATGGTTATAACAGTAAGTATTAATAAAAGCCATAGAAAAGATGGGGCAAACGAGGTTTGCAATCTTTCAGAGGTTTCGAGACAATCCTATATATAAAAGGTCGATGCAAAAAATGAGTAAAAAAATTTCCTAAATGGAGATAGATTGGAACTAAACAAGTGACATTTTTCATGACTAGTGCATATCTTTCCCTGAGAACTAAACAAGGGTTACTACGATATCATTTTGAATAGATTTCTGTTACATTTAAGGTTTTCTCAAATATATATTAATACAATGTAATTAATGCAAACTTTATTTAACCAAGCTTATAGTATACAGTGAGATTTTCTGTATATCATACAATGTATTAACATACATCACAATCATCAGCCGCAAACTAACTGATCGAATGTGGTTGATAGTATCGGCAGTTATTTTATGGAAACTATTTATCATGGAAAACAGAAATAGTTTGTGTTTACGTAGCAAAATGTTTATTTTTACAGCCAGGATTTGACTACAATGTCATATTAAGGAAAGCTACCTTAGATTTCATTAATTAGTTCACCTGAAGATGACTTTGTAATCAAAGCTTGGATTGTGAAAATAAATATTTTTTTGTGTAAACACAAGTGTTTTCTGTTCTCCTCGATCAAATATGCTTGATTTACAAGAGCTAAAATTAGCTAATTCTGTGCTATTTAATTCTGGTATCGTGTGCATATTTCTAGTGACATGTAATATTGTAACACAATGTAACTTTAGATAATGATAAATAAGAAAAATTTCTGAAAGATATATTGTGAGTAGTACTTTTATTTCCGATTGTAGGGATTACTGGGTTCTAGGAGCCGATTTCCCGAGAAAAGTTTGTCAGGATTTGGGAACGGGAAAACGAAAAAAATTCCTGGGAATGGGCGGGAAGGAATTCTTGCCCGGAAACACTAGTTGTCACCAACATCCATCGTCTCTCACCAACAGGGTGGGTTGAACTCCTGTTGAAAAAAGTTACATTTTCGTTTTTGAGTTTCACTTAAGACAAACTGTTAACTTCTTTCCTCTCCTCTCTTCTTCTCCTCCTCTGAACACCAGAAACTCGTTACATTTATAGGATTAATCATTTCAACGAACGAGGACAAACAACTGGGAGATCTTTACCCATGGTTTGTAGTTCCCAGCTCATCTTTTATCAGTTTATAATCTAAAATATTTTTTGATTATTCCACTAGGCATTGTCTTTCTACCTACTCTCACTTCACCAACCACATCTCTTGCAACACTCACTGCATATTCCTTAAAGTCTGTCCACACATCATCTGTTTCATATATTTTTATCCACTTGATGCAGTTTTTCACACAATTTCTTCTTATATATATCTCATTCACACGAAAATCCTCCACTTTCATTTACAGCCTACTTCTTTTTTCCTCACATTTTTCCATTCCATCAGAAGATTTATCTTAGAGATCATCAAATAGTGTTTTGAACCTGTCTCTGCACTTTCCACCACTCTTGTTTCCATAACCTTCCCCTCAATCTCTCATCACATACAATCAAGTCAATCATACTTCCAGATGTCTCTTAAAGCTCTGCCAGGTATATTGATAAATGGCTTTGTACCTAAAGAAAGTGTTTAAGACAAACAGATTTTTTCAACATAGACTTCTAGCAGTTCTCCCCATTGTTGTTCACTTTTGGATCATCATATTTACCCAACCAATCCTTCCAAACTAATATCTCTCCATTAACTCTGTTATTAAAATCTTCCACAATCACTCCTTAGTGTTATGACTTTCAGTTATTATATCATTCAGTTCACACCAGAATTTATCTTTTTCATTTTAACTTCTGCCCTATAGAATATACACAGTTATCAGAAGCACCCTTTGTAGTCCCAGCTTCATCTTTACCCATATTATTCTATCATTCATAGATTTGTATTCTATTCATGCACTTTTGTTCTCTCATTCATCAGTATACCAACACCACTTCTTGCTTTCCTTTCCTTTTATTGTAGACCATATTCCTGTGATATTATTACTTATATAGTCAAATATACACTCCTTTTGACACGTTTCACTTATACAGAGCACATCCAGTCTATATTTACATCTCATTTACAAGTACTTGTTCATTCTCTTTCACTTGTCTATTTATATTCCACACATCCAATCCTCATTCTTACTTCTATTTCCTTGGTTTTATTCTGCATCCAGTCCAGTTATCAAACCATATTTGACAGTCTGGCTTTCTTTTCTTTGTGTTTTAAAAATCAGGATGGTAGTTTTATCATGTTAATGATTGGCCAGTGATGATATAGACTTGTAGAGAAGCTTCTCTTTAAGTCCCCACTTCATCAGGCTTTTAACTTCTGGCTTTTCTGGTCATTAAGGCAAAGTTGAATTGTCAACAGTCCAGAAAGATCACTGGGGCATGCAATCCCTTGCCACATAAAGGCATGTGTTCACAGACTTTTTATTTAGAAAAATTTTTTTATGTGCTCTGTTCATGCCTTAATTTATGCTAATTGTATTTTTCTATTTACTGTAATTTAAATTTAGAATGAATGTTATTGAGAATAAGTTGAATAAAATCTTTCAATCTCTTATATTATAAAGGAAAATAAAAATAAGCAAAAATTTGGATTATCTATGTCTTCTGATTATTTGTACTATTTTTCTATTTCTTCAGTGTTTCATTAATCATTAACCTTTCATTGTTGTCAATTATGAAATCTGCAACATTCATGTGCCACAAATCATTTGCAATTAAGCCTAATTAATACAGTCAATTCTCGTTTTTCGTGGATTCCATATTCGCGTATTCGACTATTCGTGAAAATTTATTTTTAACCACAAAATCGATATTCATGAAGCTTTCGCGCTTATTTGCAGACTCCCGCTGAGCAGTGAAAATGCTATTACCAATATAAACTCTCTAATAAAGGAAATTGTTTGCTACCAAATGTAGTCTCTGAATCAGTTTGCCAGAAAATTTCCCATTACCTATGGGTAATGGGAAATTTTATCCTTGTTTACTCCATAGAACGCAAGTAAGCCAAAAGTCTGTTCATATCGTCCGCAGGTCCCATAGAAGATTGTGACCATATGCTTGAATGCAGCCTCAAATTTAGGCACCTAACTTCCTGCGCATTTGCTCCTTATGCTGAAATTTTAGAAAATCTGAGACAAAAAGCGATGCATACAAGGCTGACGCAGTTTGTCAACACAGTTCAGAAAGACAATTTGTCAGCTATCACATCAAACATCTTGCAACATCAAAAAACTATCCATCAAAAATAAGATTTTATTTACTACATAGTTAATGTTTTAAAAAATTAAAGATTATTGTAATTATAATACTGTATATTGTAATATACATTTCATGTACTAATTATTTGTAAGTAATGCAATACATATTAAATAAGGTATCTGTAAACAGAAAAAAAAACATAAATCAAGTATGAAAATATTGGGAAGAAAGGTTTGCAGGAACCTAACTCTGTATTTCCCATAAGCGCAATGGTTCACTATTCGCTAATTCAGTATTCGCGAAGAATTTACGAAATGGTTCACTATTTGCTAATTCAGTATTCGCGAAGAATTTACAGAATGTAACTACCGTGAATAGCAAGAATCGACTGTATTAGATATATCTAATAGCACACCACTACGTGGTCGTTAAATCTAATCAAAGTCTAACTTAAGCATATTAAGGCTAAATAAGATAATGTAAGCTATAATCAGTAGAAAATTAGAGAAAAATTCAAAAGTCTTTAAAATATGAAATCTAAAGTTCAATAGATTAACTAAATAATATTCATGTAATTCAGTATTCGCGAAGAATTTACAGAATGTAACTACCGCGAATAGCGAGAATCGACTTTATTCATAAATTTATAAAAATTCATCTCTCTCTCTTTTTTTTCATCAAAACCAAAAAATTTGAAATTTTTTGGATTTGCTCATTTTATATATTTTTATAACTGCAATTAATGTTTTTTTTACATTTGCTAATATTGAAATGTATACGTTAAGTATATTTGGTCAAAGATTACACTCACTTAGTGGAGGAGATTAAAGTTTGACCTCAGACTTTAATCTCCTCCGCTATTAACCTTAATGAACTGAATATTTGAAACTAATATATATACTGTATATATGCTATAGCAGACTCCTGTACAATGCAGGGGATACATTCCATGTTAGGGTATGTGCCCATCTGAGAGAAAAACTGTCGTGAGAGACTCTCGAGAAGGAATTTCACAAATGGACATGCATCCCTGAGAGTAGCTCGTAGGGGTGTGTCCATTTACAAAATTCCCTCTCGAGAGTCTCTCACAACAGTTTTTCTCTCAGATGGACGTGCATCCTTATAGGAAATTGCATACTCATAACATTCATCATCAGATAAATAACCATTTCTGTGAGAGGCCAAAGTTTTTTTTATTTTATTAATGTCAGTATATAAGTGTATTTCATAAGCTTTTGATATAATTTGAATATCCCCATTCTTAAAATACTTAAAATATATCCATACTTAAAATATTAAAGTTATTTACAGTGAAAATGAATTTTCACTTTAAAAAACTTTAATATTTAGGGAAAATAATGGATAGGCATATAATAATCACTATGTGAAAGTAATTTTGTTCTTGGACAATAAATTATTTTCTGATTGCTTATACCTAAAAAGTATAGAAAATGGTTATTATTCTTTATAAATTTTGCTTTTATGACCAGGACAGTGATATTTTAAAATTCACCTATTTCCAATGAGAAAATAGATAAATTTGCATGTTTTCATTCACATAAAGTCAGAAGAAATCAACATATGAATCAAAATTAACATGTATTTATACTGCAATTATACAAAAATTAAGTGGATAGTTTTTCAGATTTATTATTATAATGTAAATCATTTTCGAAAACAGCCACCAAATATAGTCTTGCATCCTGTTCTCATTGTATTGTCCTTGATAGTAATGCTTAAAGTCCAATATATTCTAGTAGAAGTGCTTAACTTGCTTCTCTGAATATGCTCCCATATTCTCCTTGAATTCCAGATGAGGATCAACGAATAGATTTTGAGGGACATCTTGCAGCCTATTTTGCCATAGTTCTTCACCAAAGTCTCAATTAGCTCCACATAGTTTTTGGCCTTGTGATTGCCCAGGAAACCTCTAATCACTGTAACAAAGCTGTTCCAAGTCACTTTCTCCATTGGAGTGAATCTCTGGGAAATTCCTTGAACTCCAGGATCTTCTTTATCTATAGACCAATAAAGATATTGCTTTGACCTTTGCCTCAGACAACTTAGGTAAGAAATCTAAGAAGTTACTTAAAGGCTGACAAGTCTGGTGACTCATTATCAAAAATTCATCTAAATTTCATAAGTCCAATTGCCTGCACATAAATTGGGCCATCATCATCATCTTGGAGTTCACCAATGGCTTCCACTTTACATTGTTCTTCCCCACAGAGAATTCATTCCATTGCAAGTCCCACATGTGATAATGCAGCTTGGTATTCCTGTTGTCTCAAAGGCAATGATAGCAAGGAGCTCAATAAAACTTCTTTTGAGACTTATCATTTAACAAGCTCTTGATGCTGTAATCTTGGTATATTGAGTGAGCAAGGATAAGAGATGAGTACTTGTTCCCATCATGGAGTAGCACAACTTTTAGTCTCCTGGATGAGCTGTCAATGAAGAGGTGCTACACATTTGGGTTACAGGTGATTCCAATTGCCTTGAACAGACCAGTCACATTGTGGCAGAAACACAGTCCATCATGATACTTGAAGAAGCTTAGTGATGCTTCCTCTGATCTGCCGCTTGCACACTTTTATCTGGATTTCAAAAGCTCTGCATTGGACTTAGTGAGACAAAGATCTTTGATTAAGCTGTTGAGGTCTTTTTGATTGAAGGAAATATATGTTCTTTCCCTCAGTTCCACCTTTCAAATTGTAGTTTGGATTGCTAATGTCTTCCTTGCAGCTCTCTTCTGAAGACACTCTTCTTTCCACTCACAAAAGGAAAGTTTGTGGTGAATAATAGACAGTTTTTATACTTTTGAGACATAAGCAATTAGGAAATAACAGTTACTAAGCAGGAACAAAAAATTAATAAAGATTTGTTACACAATGAAATCAAATCTGATAAATGTTTACATTATTAATAAAATAAAAGTAAAGTATGTATAGAGAAATTTAAAATAAATAAATTATTCATTTGCTATATTTTAATTAAAATTTATATAAATATTTGATTATTTAAAAATTTTGAATTACTTTTTTAGAGAATCAGAAAAAAGATTGGATTCAAATTATGGTGTTGAAAAAAGTATTACTATTCAACCAAAGAATAGTGCAAGTTGATTTAATTTTGTTATATTTATAATTCATAGTAATTTCCTTCAAAATTGTTATATTGTATGTTCAAATTGGTAAAAATGATATTTGATATATTTTATTTTACAAAAATTGTAATATATATAAATATTTCTTGTTGGGATATTTTGACATGAAAAATATTTCAAGGTTTAATCTTTTCTGACAGGAAAATACATAAAAATTAAATAATTGTTATATTAAAATTATTAAAAGTATGTTATATAAACATGTATACAATTTTTACTATCTTGTTGCCAGGATATTATGAAGTAGTCATGTGTTATGACATACATATAAATCATTTCTTCACCTGAAGAACAAAAATAAGTGAATAAATATTTAAAACTTAAAAGTTTAACCAAATATTTCAATATTTTAAATAGAGCATAATTAGAATAATTTTAAATTTGAATTGTTATCACTCATTTTGTTTATGAATTTATATAATTCTTACTTAAAAATCTGAAGCAAAATTATCAGAATATATTTGATATAAAATTTAATAGCAAAAATTCCAGAATTTATTTTTGATTTCTTAAAAATAATATTTGATTGAATTTATAAATATTTTTGTAATTTATAAATTGTTTTTCATTAACATACAATCCTCAATTATAAATATTATCAAAAAATTTTCCATGAATTTTCATAATAATTTTATTATTAGTTTTAAATGCTCTATATTTATAGAAAATATTTTAATGGGATAGACAAATAATATTGCCATTACTAGTCTTTTAATATCCTTGAAATAACTCTATTAAATTAATATTTAATAGCTAATTTGCTAATTATTTTATTTATATGAATATAGTTAAATTTTAATTTATTGCAACTTTTATTATGATATCTAATTAATTAATTTAAGTTTTGTTTTATCTTGTTTATGATGCTTATTTCCAAGTTATTATTATAGTGCCAGTATTTTGTAATTTAAATCACTTTTAAAATAATATTTGTAAAAAAGTTAACATGTAATTTAATTATTTCAGTTTGTTCTATATGTTACTATATATCATTAAGTTTCAATATTTTTATCATGATAATGATAACAATATTTAAACTACTAGTTTTATTTATTAAGTACAGTATTATATTTATTGTAAATTAATTAATATACTTTGTAAATATTTCAACTGTATTTATTAATTTAATGATAAACTTTTAAAATCACGTATAAAGAATTTGTTAATCAGTTAACATATGTGTTTGCTTATTATATTTATTTCATAAATAAAAAAAAATTTGCATTTAGACAAATTCTGATTACACCCGTGTTCCACCAAATAAGATATTGCAGAGTCTCAGAACAATGACTAATCATTGCCAGATAGATATTGATTAGCAAAATATATGTATAATTTATTCTTAAATTTTATTCTCTCACATTTCAAAATCAATAATTTGAAAAGTCCAAAAAATTTATGTATTAAATATTCAAATTGTAAAAATAATGTACTTTATTGTATGAAAAAATTAATTCAGGATTAAAATTTTATAACACAAAAATTATAATACAGTTTGTAACTGTAATGTAAAATGATGAATGATGCAATTGTCAATTATAATTTGTAATTGTGTTTGTAATTAACAATTATAAATCAAAAAATGAACTGTACAAATTGTGTTTGTAACAATTACAAACACATTTTGTACAGTGTAATAAAATAAAACCTGTTTAAAAATAATAATTAAAACCAAAATATAAAATAAATTAATTTAAATTACCAAGATTTAAATTCATTTTGATTCATATAAGAAAGATGTGTATCTAATATCCATTCTTTATTTTCATATCTACAGAATAAAAATAAAGAATAAACCAAAAAATAAAAAGTTAATACAATATATTATATAGTATATTAACTTTTTATTTTGTAGGTATATAATTTTTCCTTATTAGGCTTACTATTTAATAAAATAAAAATATAATTAGCAAATTATGATCAATATTTTGCATTTATTCTATAGATATTAACTAGTTAAATATCTATAAAACGAGCACTTTTTGCAGTGTAGAATATATTTATTAAGACAACAAACGTTTTCGGCATTTAGCCCTCATCAAGTTAATTATAAAACAGCCCTCAAGTGCTCGTTTTATAGATATATAACTAGTTTGTTTAGTAAAAGCAGTATAAAGTTGATTATGAATATATAGATATTTTCTAACATTATTTACACAAATTATTGGGACCAAAGTTTTTTTATGTAACATGAATTTTGTAAAAGTCTGAATCAAAATTATTGGAGCTGGTGGACTACTATGAGTGTACAATACACAAATTACTAAATTATGCTATATTATAGCACCATATTGTTCTCTGACTGAAAGGGAGACAATGCTGGAATGATATCATACTAATAATATAATTAAGATTAAAAAATATACAAAACATAAATAAATCAAGTAACACAAATATAACATATTCAAACTTGTAACAAATACAATAAATGTATGTTTTATATCTCAAAAAAGAAAAAATTTTGAAAAATTTTTTTACAAAATTTTAGATTTATGGATATATATAAGTTGGGGAATATCTATATTTTATTCAAAAATAAGATTACTTTTTATTTTAAATATTCATTGTAATGCAAATAACTGAAATTTGAAAAATTATTATTTATATTTTAATTAAACTTTTGAAATGATTTCATAAAAAGTAAAGACTAAATAATAAACATCATAGCTTAAGCAGGAACACTCTTTATTTGGAAATGTTTTTGACATTTCCAAATAAAGAGCACTGTTACTGCTTAAATGCTCTTGCTCTCTCTGTCTTCATTCTCTCTCTTCAACTACACCAAATGACTAAATTACAGATCTAGAAGACATTTAAACTAGTACACCTAAAAAGTAATAATAAACACATACTGATCCTCCCTCCAGCTCCTATTATTCTATCATCACTCTCATTTAAATGATTGTCCCTCTCTTAACATTACTAATAATTCCAAGTTATAAACAAAAACGAGAAGGAAAAATAACAACATAAAATATAAAATATATAAAAATTCCTTCTAAATAATTCCGCAAGCACAAAAAAAGTAAACTTAAACATATTACAACATATTAGGGGAGAAAAAAATTGACTGACATTACAAATTTTTTTAAAAATAGCATTTTTTTACTTATATACTATTAAAACTAAAAGGAGAGTGACAAAAATGTGTACACTACAAGTCAGATAACTGGAATGCTCATTTAAATTAAAGGTGTTTGGAATACCAAATCTATGCTAAAGACATCTTATCAGGCTGAAGGATGTTAATCATATACTCTATTTTCTGCTTTTTCACAATCTCCAAGTTCTTGGTATGAACTCTGTTTGGGTATTTTCTATTTGCTTTCTCACTTTTGCCTGATCCCATTTAATGTCAATGTTGTATTGGACAGTTCTTATATTTAATATTGTGTCAGATTTTTGCTTTCCTGCCAATTTCTTTTTCCATAGTCCTTGTCACCAAGCCTCTTTTAGTGCTTCTTATATATTTCTTATTTAAGGTTTTATTATAAATTGGAATCTTGTACACCTTATACTCCCATGTTTCTCCAGAGCCAGGATTGGTTCTTTTTCGTTTGGGAGCATATTAAAAATAATAATCTTTCTTTTAAATGCCAATTTCCCTTTCACTTTATCTTCAATAAACTTGCTTAACTTACTCATTGTTGTGTACATATTTACACTTCTATACTCATTCCTTTAGTCTTTGTTTAAATGGCTAATGTTTGTTTTTGATATTTGTTAAAAACCTTGTCAATTTCATATTTATTATAACAATTTTTTCTTGTTTCTTCATACACTCACCTTATTTCTTTCTGCTTATCAATGTATCTATTACAGTAATTCTCTGTTCTTCTAAACAGGAAGTGGAAGGCAGCCATCTATTTTTTATAGTATTGTTTGAATATTTCAGGATAAAAATTGGAGTGTACATATCTTTTCTATATACAGTGTTAACACACAAAATTTTTTATTCTTAAACTGGCATCTAGGAAATGGACCTCCTCCTTACTTTTTGTTTGAGTTTAAGGCTATGATTATTGTCCATAATGATAAAATGATAATTGAGAATTAAAATGTAATTTTATATTTATTAATTTTAATTTTTTCCACTTGAACTTGTTTCAGGGGCTTTCTGTAAGTTAAAAAATGATTTATTAATTCTATTTTAATATCATAGAATTAAAATTATAAAAACAACAAAAATAATATTTATGAGAATATTTTGTTTCACTGAAAATCATTTTGAAAATTCTTTACTGCAACACTTAAATTTTTTTAAACAGATTTGTTTTTCAAGAAATATCTTCAACACAAGTTTTTTAATATATTACTGCATTATTAAATTTATTCTTTAGTAGTAAAATTTATAACATAATAGAAAATACCTTAAAAATACTTTTGTAATATAATTTTGTCTATTTAATACTTGTTTTTCAATGGATAAGTCAGGGTTCCTTGGTGGACAAACCAGGGGGACCTGTGCTGCCTCCAATCTGTGCCCAATTCACTTGATTGAAAACAATTCATTAAGGCATTCCTGAACTATGGTAGCAAAATGTTTAGGGGCTCTATCTTGTAATAGGATTATGGCAGCTGCTCTTCCAATTGCCATGAGCTGCAGATAGAGCCATTGCCAAAGCATGTCTACATATAACTGCCCACTAACAGCACCATCAAAAAATAAGGTCCAATAATGTGTGTAGTAATGTGTCAGATTCATAATGGCCCAGATCATGTGATGGATTCTTCTCCATTTCCTATGAGTGGCAACCAAATGCTATTCAATAGAATATGCACTCATTTGACCATCATCACCAATGTTCTCATTTGAAGAGAGGCATGCTTGCCATGGCAAAAGTTCTCACTGAACATGGCATCATATTCAGCTGTGTTATGATAATGATGGTGCTCATATGGATATTCTGGACACATAATGTTCAATATAAAAAAATGATACAGTTGTTATGAAATAAAGAGGGTGTTTTTGACTTATGGCTCATTATGCAGAATAATATGCAGATGTCAGAAATTTTAACTATTATGTTATGTAAGGGCTACTATACTATAATTCTACTCTGTATAGAATTATAGTTTAATATCCCCTTTTAATAAACAAATTAATTAATCATGAAAAATTAAGCATAATTTAGAAAAAGATTATCAGATATTACTTATCAGAAAAAATGCTTTGTTCTTCTAACCTTAATACTGAATAATACATTGCATAACAATATGTTGAGGCTGTCTTTTAGAATGTTGTAAGAAGATAGTTTAAGATAAATGCTATGGTGGTTAATACATATTTTATGTCATGAATAAATTTCTGTTTATAATGAATGAGGCAAAATTATACTACAAGTAACATCAGTAGTTCCTAAACTTTTTCTCTGGGCAGTACTTCTGAAATGAAGATTTGCTTGTGCCATATCAAATTTTTATTGATAGAAAATACCAATAAAAAATAATTGAAAACTTTTAAAAAATTCTATTAAGTTTCTGTAAATATATTTACTGTATTATATCACATGTAACAAAATAAATAAGAAATTACTTTCATATTTATTTTTGATTTATTAAATTTTTGAAAATGCCTCCAAATCTTTATTTCTAAATTTTCCCACCCCCCCTCATGCCATACCATTTGGGAACTAATGTTATTACATATTCAGCTATATACACTACACAAAATTGTTATGTAAAATAATAAGGAAAAACAACTTTATTCTAAGAAAATAGTATTTTTTCTATATGTCTGTATGACTTTCATTGTGCTCTCTATTAACACTTCATAGTTTTTTTTGCAATAGACTTTTAAAATAAATAAAAATACAAAAATTGTGCAAATATAATGATCTCATATATTGTATTTTACGTTGTGCAAAATATTGTTATTGTTATAAAATTGTACAAACAAATATATTTTCGTTTATTATTTCCAAAAATAAATATCTATTGAATAATGTAATCATCCAACATTATGAAATATTATACTGTTTATTATTTATTGAATATAATACAGAATGAATTAATAATTTATTTATGGGGTAAAGTTGTGGCTTACCACCTCGGATGATCCCGGTTCAAATCTGGGTCCCACATCTCCAGTTTTTCAGGAGGGGTCTGGGCCTGGCCTATTGAACCCCATTCTTCAACCATTTGATTGACCCTGTGATGGGCTCTATAAGTGGCCGCTGCTACTTTTTATAATTCTAAATTGTAGAAATATTTTATGTATCATATCATCATCATATTAGTTAGTTAAAACAAATTACCAATGACTGCTATCATAAATTGCTTATGATATGTGGTTTATTGTGGAGATAACTGCTCTGTTATCTCTTGATCCCTTACAATTTTCTATTTCAGAGAAATTTATTGAATATAAATAATTAATATGATGTTTTGTAACAAGCCAAAAGGAGATGATTCTTCATGTAAAAATAATAATAAAATATAAACTAAAAGTATCATATTTGGTTAATTATTTTGGCTTTGAGAAAAATATATTTAATATTTCCTTCCTACTTTCATTTCTAAAATAAATGATGAAAAAGTGAACAGTCAATAATAAAAAACTATTTTACAAGGAAATGGAATAACAACATAAGGCATAATAATAAAAACATTAATAAAGACAACATAAGGCTTTGAAACATAAAAAACATATATATACAAGCAGTCCCTGACTTACATAGATTTGACATATGTAGATCTGTAATTATGTAAAGATTCCCTGATTAAATATAAAAAAAATATATTGATTATAGCAAATAAAACTATAATGCAGATATATAAGCATTTTTCTCCTAATTTCATCATATGTACATGTATTTTATAAGATTATTAGGTTAGTTTTAGTTAATAAGTCAGGTCTGGAACCAGATCTCTCCTGAAAAACTGAAGATGTGAGCAGGGTCGCTGAGAGAAATTTTCGGGCCTCTGACAAATCTGTGGTCTGGGCCCCACTTAAAAATTGCATCACTTTGGTTTAATAAAAATCTTTCATGAGATTCAGTAACATAATTAACCTATATTTTTTCTGTGTGGTTTAGCACAACTTTTCATCAAGTTGGTACTAAGTGATAGGTTATTCCAATGCCCACTATGGGCTACTTATACCCTTGGTGAGATTAGCCATTAGGTGAAGGATGTGGTTCAACAGATATATCCAGATCTGTTCTAAAAAACTTTGTAAGTATGAAATCCGGGAAGTGAATCTGAATACACCAGGCACAGCATGCTCCTACCACGGCCGTCCATCCTAAAATTGACCTTTTGAACTGTTTAATAAATAATTTTGTACTTATCAAACAGTGTTATACATAAAATAGTTTATTTTGGCACAACTGCTTTGCATAGTAGACAGTGCTCTCTGGCGGCGGCCTGCGAACTGTTGTGTGAAGCCTGCATGGCCCGCAGGCCCAAGGACGATGTTGACAGGCTTTGGCCTAAAGTGCAATGAGAGATGCACGTAAGGATGGGTGATAAGAGTCGGCAGATAAAACAGAGACGACGTTTAACAAACAACTTCCTTTATTAGAGAGACATATAAACCACGGTTAACAGTTCGTGACATTTAGGAGAGAGACCTGTATTATCTTGATTATGATGACAACAATGAGAAGTAATGTCGGCTGTCCGTTGAAGGATCAACACAAAGATGTTAAACAAAGTCTTTAGTCCACCACTTACACAGTCTTTAGTCTTTAATAGAAATTCGTCGAACAAACACTGAAGGTGCACAGATGAAAAGGGAACAACGAACAGGTTGAAATTAGATGTTGATCGGCGAGTTGGTAGATTCAACGGGGATCCGGATCTAGATACGATCTCTTGGCGATACCCGGAGTAATCTGAAGATTGTCAGTCAAAAGAAACAAGAATTGAAACGGAGATGAACAGAAAATCCAGGGAGGTATAGGGAGGAGGAGATTGGCGAACGAGTAGAGCAAATGAACAAGCGAGTAAAAAGAGCAAGCAAGCCCAATCAAGGGTGACATGGCTCTTAAATACTTGGGACCTTCTCTGACCCTTTTCCTGGGTTGAGAACTAAAATGTTTATTTTCTTCAAACATTCTCCAAGCTAGGTGTCAACTATCTATCGAACACCTGCACATATCCCCTCGCGATTTATTGTTATTGGGGACGAGTGCACCCGATGATCGAAATATGATGCGCTATGTCGTTGTAGTTCGATATATTTGTTTTAACAAGCAGTTTCTCCTCTCATTTGAATTCCTTTCTACTAAATCTCTTGTTTCTGTTATTTTGTCTTAATCGCGACTGGGAAAAATCGAGGTGGAGAGTAACAAGGTACAGATGTCCCACGCTCAATCTCTCACAGTTGGATATGTTATGTGACACATTGTATTGGGATATTATGATGTATCCCAAAACGTTAGTTGTGATTCATCGAGGCCAGACGGTCGGGCCCTCTTAAATGCTGGGCCCGTGACAAAAGTCTCGGATGTCACCCCTCTCAGTGGCCCTGGGTGTGAGACTCAGAATTTAATCCAGATCCTCCAAGATGATAAGTGACTGCTTTACCATTTAACTTGTGCTTATTCTTTATTATAATTATTCTTAATGTTAGGTCTTTGTGACACAGTGTAGGATACTACTTTAGTACTGTATGAGATATGCTTTGGTATACTTTGAGTTATATAAGATTTTGCAGAATAATCCACTTATATAAGTTGGGGATTGCTTGTATATTACAATCTAGATCTTTAATAAATAGAAAGATATAGGATCATGTGGAAAAAATCAAAATTTAATTTGACATAAGCACAATGATATACAAATAAGAATGCTTCAGAGACTTGGAAATCATAAATGATATTAAAAAAATGAATAGATGATGACTCTGTTGTATTATTGTCTCAATTGTTTGTACTCTATTGATCAAATTTTGCATTTGGCAACCTGGTGCTCATTTTGAACATTGTGACCTTCAGAAAGAGATCAGGAAATGATTATCATGATTCTTGGGATTTAGTATTTCCTTCATAAGATTAATTTAATTAAATATGTAACTAGATTCCTTGGACTTCATCTGTATCAGCATTATTATTTTTAGTAATTTGATATTACTATACATTTTTAAATAGAACTTTGTTTATTTTTCTGCATATTCCTGAATCTTTCCACATTTGTGAATTATTACTTTATTTGTTTTTACTGTTTTTTGTAATTGATTAACAGTTATTATTATTCTGTCTGTTTGTAAAATCGCTTTCTATTCTATTTGATTATCCAGCTGTCAATCACAGCTTTTAGAAATGAGATAAAATTATAAATTTGTTTTGCTTAATACATAATGATTAATAAAATAATTTTATTTTATTTTTGTTTTCTTATTTGCCTTATTTTTTATAAGTAATAATTTCTGTCAGCTTATACTATGTATTATAAAACAACATACAGTAGGTCTCTGATTTATGCAGTTTCAGAGATATGGAAATTCAACAAAACAGACTTATACAACTGTGTAAGTCTCTTTATTTTGTTGAATTTCCATAAAATGCAAATAAAAAAGTCATTGAACAATTTACTCTTTTACAAAAATATCACTTAAGGCCTTAAATTTTCTTATCTATGCATTAACTATGTTCATAAATTTCATTTGGTATTCTATTTGCTAATGCACCCATTCATATATATCAGATTTAAGCATTATTGGACTTGCACAGTTTTCGACTTACATGGAAATTTTTTGGATGAATTAATTGTGTAAATCAGGTTTCTATTGTATACTGTATATATTAATATATATATAAATGATGAATCAATTGTTGTATGTGAATAAATTCATATTTTCTACTTGATGAGATGCAATGATACTTACTGAATGATAAACTTATAAGGATTTATATAAATTTTCAAAAATTATATATTTAATATTAACTAAATCAAATTACATAATTTAAAATTTTTTTAATTATTTTAATTTGATTACATAAACTGATTCTTAACAGACAAAATTATTCTTGAATTTTCAAATAATATAATAACCTTTTTAGAAAAATCAATTATTAAAATAAAATAATCTATTTTAGGGTATATATAATATGGAATTAAAATGTAAAACAAAAAGATCTATAATAACTATTAAACTAAAATTCTTTTCTAGAACCCCAAATTTTCAAGAATATACAGGATGAAGAAAAACTTGGTCGTAATATTTTGTGTACTGATAGGGGACTTCAAAACAAGTTGAAAATGTGTAATGAACATGTGGTCTAAATGGCATTGTTTCAAGTTATAATCCCTTAAAGCTAGCCAATCATAATCTAGTTTACAAAATGTCATGACGTGTCACGTTTCCATTAAGTATCGCATTGCGTCGCTCGCCTTAGTAACCCGGTAGTCAGTAGGAGAGCAACGCAATGTGATGTGTCATGACACTTTGTGTACTTGAAAGTGATTGGCTAGCTTTAAAAGGTTATAACTCGAAAATGGTGCCATTTAGACCACATGTTCATTAGACATTTTCAACTTGTTTTGAGGTGTCCTATCAGTACACAAAATATTACGATGAAGTTTTTCTTCACCCTGTATTAGCAAAAATCTCCTGATAACTTCCATATTCCTCCAGACATTGCCTTTTATCTGTAAATCAGGTAAATTAATTAAATTTGCATCCTAGTTGCTATAAATTAAAAAACTTATGTAGAATAAAAATTATTATCAAATTTTTTAGTCAAAAGTAATAGGTTAAATAAAAACACTTTTCTAATGCACAACGATTTTCTAATGCAACCAGAGTACAAAAAGAAATGTATTCTGATAGCAATAAATTATATTTATAGTTATCAGAGTACACAATTTTTATATATTTATATTATTTTCTAAATGACAGAAAATATTAAAAGAAATGTGGAAATCAATAAGATATTTGCTTTAATAATGAAATATTTCTTACTTTAAATATTGAATAAAAATAAACAATAAGCCAAATAAATAAGATAAATCATTTATTCAGAAATGTTTTCAGCTATCTATATAGCTTGCCTCAGTTGAAATACAGACCAAAGAAGTTTTGTTCATCCTTTCTCATTTGGCCAAATCAGGGAACCAATCAGTGACTAATTCCTAAAATCAACAAAACTGCAGATGGAAGATTTTCTTTCCATACATATTTTTGAGAACACCTGACAAACAATTCTTAAAAAACAACATTATTACTATTATTATTGCCAGACATCAATATTTTTGGTACAAATAATAATAATATAATACAAAACATAGTCACTATCTTAAAAATTAATATTACATAACATTATACTACATGAAAACGTCTATGGTAAAGAAAATATATAGTTTACACCACACTTCCTGTAAGCTCTTTAACAAAAACAAACATCTTAGATCTCTGTAGCTATAAATCTATTTGTATAGAATAACATTCCTAGTCAAGTATTGCAATACTCCCATTTAGCAATAAACATTACTTCCAGAAAAATTACACAGATAATCATAGTTATCATTAAACATTATAACTAAGTCTCTATCTCTTCTTTTATTGAATAAACGATTTATCTTACTTATTTGGCTTATTGTTTATTTTTATTCAATATTTGCTTTAATATATCCTATGAAGTTTGAGTTCTAGCAAATTTTTGTTTTGCATTTTAATTTTATGATTTATTATTTTTAAATTAAAATAATAAATTTTTCATTATATAATTAAAAAAACAATTTATTTTCCTATTTTAATTAGAAATATAATATGCATAATCCTTGACTTAAATTAGTACTGAGAAATCCATAAATTTTAGACATTTCTGAATTCTGATCAAATTTGACTTCAGTTGAATTTAATCAGAAGTCAGAAATGCCCAAAATTTATGGATTTCTCAGACTAATGTTTACTAGAACACTAAACATTATTTTAATAAACACAAAACTACAAGCGTTAGAACAAAAAAGGGCACTTTCCATATACCAAGCTATTGAGTCAGGGATTTGAACACATGAAATTGCTTCTTAATTCAGTTTCATGTGTTCAAATCCCTGACTCAATGTACTCATCCCTGATTCATTGTACACATGTGTGCAGTTACAGAATTTAATGATTACATCACCATCATAAGCATGAATATTCGTAAGTTGAGATGGTTATAAGTTGAGGACTACCTGTATTATTATATCTATGAAATTTTAAACAAACAATGAAAAATGATGGATTCTAAATCAAAATTATTTTAATATTTATTGAACCTTTATCAGATATTTATTCTGAATAATTACTGATATAGTCAGTTCAAATAAAAATGAAAAATCTAGAAAAATATGTACATATTTCTTTTATTATTTAAATATCATCATACAAATTCATAAATATCAATATTAAATCAACTTCTTTGTGTGCTCTATATTCTTTATATAAATATCTGATATCAAATTTAAATTGATAGCTTTGTATCTTTGTATTTATTGTTATCTTAGATTAGTTTAATAAAATCTCTATTTACTCTTATATATGCACTAAATTTGATTGATTAAGGTTTTTAAATATTTCAATTTTTTATATGCATTTACATAAAATTGCCATTATTAAAAATAGTTTAAATTATATATAATTGATGTTTGTAAGTATTTGTAATAATAAGTTTGATTTTGTTTAATAAATTTAATTATTATATGATCAGTTAGAAATATCATAGCTAGAAATATTAGAAATTCTATTTCAAAATTATATGATAAAATAAATTTGGAAAAACATGTAGTATAATGCATTACATATAACTGTATATGAATTGAAATTATTAAAATAATTTATTTAATTTATATATTAATAAGGAAAGATCAGTTTAATGAATACTGTGCGTTAATGCTTCTTTGCATTATTTATATTTATACACAGTTCTTTGCATTCTTTATGCATTATACATATTATAAACAGATTTTTTTCAAAGAATAGCTCAAAAACTGCAAAAATTAAAATATTTTTCAATAAATTAAAAAAAAAAAAATTTTAACTTCTCAGTTTTAAACTATTTTTGAATAACACTCTTACAGTAATTCAAATGTTTAAATAGTAAAATTTTTAAACTATTTTTGAATAACACTCTTACAGTAATTCAAATGTTTAAATAGTAAAATTATTTCAAAAAATGATTAAATTTTGATGAAATATTTAATGAGAGTTTAATATAGGATTATATTTAATTTAAAATATAAATAATGATATTCTAACAAAGATATCACTTAGAAGTTCCATTCCAAATTTAATAAAAATAAAATTTTCAGGAATGTTATTGTTGCCTTTTTATTTATTTCAGAAAAAGGATTTGAGCATAAATACAAAATAATTGTTTGCTTTAAGTTAATCACAATATTTTATATACAGTACATTCATTATAGAAATTATTACAAAATTATTAAAGTTGCTATAAATTTAATTAATGAAATTATTTTTATCCATTTATACAAAATAAATTAGATTGTTTGTTTTGAGCATTTTTTTTTAACCATTAATAGTGTTGCAATTTAGTCAAATATTCTACTCAATAATTTACTTTGTTGCCCTTTGTACTTTGCACTTTTATTAATAATCTATAGCATTACAAATTTTGGAATTTTCCTTAAAGTTGAAGCTGGAATTGAATTTCCTGTTGATGTCTTATATAAGAATTGTAATAAAAAATAATCCTTATTCAAGTACAAAAACAAAAAGCAATATAAGTACTTTTATTAAAGTGATTTCAGGACTTAATTCATCATACAGAAATATATAATATAATATGTAACATATAGAATAACAATTATTTAACATCATATATTACCAATGATGGGCAAAAATCCAAATGTACTGTACTTTAATAAAGCACTTTTCATTTGTAAAAACTTTTGTTGCCTTTTATGATAAGAATTGTGATTCTATTATATTGAATTTAACTTTTGGCAGTAGTTAAGTAATCAATTAATCAGTAGGTAAGTAATCAATTAATGTTTTTTGTCATTGTAAAATTTAATCTATTGAATTAAAGGAATATTAAAAGATTTTACCCAAAAGTGTATCTTTATTATACTTTTATTGAAAACCATTTTATATCTAATAAATATTATATTTTTGAGTACTCTTCTTTTAACTTCTTGAATTATTTATTGTGTTAACAAATTGTAATGGAAGTGTAATATATGTACAAATTTTATATCAATCAAAAGTAATCAGAATAAATAAATTTGCTAATTAAAAATGATTTATTTTATTTTATTTTTTTAATTTCAAAATGGAGTTAAAGATCAAAACAAAAAAATAAAGTATATAAATATTTCTGGAATTTATTTTACTTTTTAATGTAAAAAGTGAATTACTTCATTTAATTCTGGCAAATATAAAAATAAAAAAACTATAAAGATTACAATAAAATGTTATATTAGTTATTAGTTCATATATCATCTGTGTGCTTTGTAAAAGTGATAGATTTAAATTTTCTGAATCAAAATGGAAAGTTATTAGATAAGTTAATATATTTAAATGTATTGTTCAGGCAATTAATTTATTTCTGAATTACATTTATATTTATTAAGATTTAGAATTTAATTTAATAAAATCTGTTAATTTACTTTGCACAGTATATACGAGATAATGTCTTAGAGATTAGGGAATATTTACCTATTCCTGATGTATTTGTTGATTTGTAGGTGCTAATCTTAGTACATATTGTGATAGTTATAAGCACTTTTGCATGTGAGAGGCAAGATGCTAATTCTACTTCTACTATAACTTAGTCATATCAACCTGGTAAATACTGTGTTATTAATATGGGACTTTATTCCCATTTGTTATGCTATATTAAGAAATGACTTGTCAGAAAATTTTGTGATATGAAATAAAAAGTTTCCATACTGTATGACAGGAAAGTGATATTTGAAATGAATATTATTCAACTTAGATAACTTGATTATTGTTATTGATTTTGCATAATGAATCATTGTTCGTGATAAAAATTGTGAAATGTATGTGAAATAATTTGCTAATATTCATTTGTTTTTTTATAATTTGATGAAAAATATATACTGCTGTTTTACTAATTTATTTGTATAGTACTTTATTGTTTCCAATTCATCATTTCACATAATATACAAACATAATATATTTACACACATCAAAAGTAATTAGAATTAATAAATTTGCTAATTAAAAATAATTTACATAACATATTTCACGTACTATTGTTAGAGTACTAAGAAATCAAGATACAGTGAAACCTTCTAAGTTGGACACATTTGTTTCCTTCAAAATGTGTTCAAGTTAGAGAGATGTCGAACTTAGAGAGATTCATAAAATCAAATTTTTTTTTAAACATACTAAACACTAAATTTTCATGTCAATGCAAGCCTTTATTCAATTCAAATTGGAAGCATTTATTATTTTAAATGAAACTCGAAAATGTCAAATACAAACTACAGTCTATCAATGGTTTCAACATGAGAACTATTTATTTGAAGAGAAGTCTGTATGAAGCCTTTTGTTTAGACCAAAACATATCCACGTTGTCTGACAACCAGTTTTGCACTAAATAACTGGTGTGCACAGGTGCACCATCCTGCTGGAAGATGAAGAGTCTCCCGACTGATGTGCGCAGGCACGCCGTCCTGCTGGAAAATGTAGGGTCTTCCAAAAGCCGCAGTTTCCATCCAAGGTTTCACTATTGTTGTAAGAACATGCAAGTAAACCTCTTTTGTTTTCTTCCTTTCCAAAGACGTGCAGTGGCATGATGTCACCTTCACTGGAAACAACAGCTAGGACATGAACACTAGCCGGAAACTTCATTCTAGCTATTACGGGGACATTCTTCAAGGTCATAGGCAAGCCAATGGTCATTTCTCCGGTTTACTTTGGCATCAACAGTAAAAATTTTCTCATCAGAAAAAAATTTGATGCGTCCTGCGGCTTCATTCTTCATTGAACACAGAAGCAAGTTGCAGCGAGCAACTCTCTTTGTTTTAGCGGCATCAGACAGCATCTGTCATACTTTTATGACGTAGGACTTGTACCGTAGGTCCTCTTCCGCAATTTGACGCATTGTGGCTTCACTCACACCCAATGTTTTTGCCAACTGCCTGAGAGATTGCCCTGGGTCCTCTGAGATGAGCTCTTGAGCTCTTTGGACAACTTCCGGTGTCCTTGACGATCTCCCCCTGGAATGGCTGTTCCTTGCTGGGTTGGTCAGAACCTTTCAGACTTCTCTGAAGCTGCATATCTAGCAGCAACATCATAAATTGTCAGACTTCTCTGAAGCCGCATATCTAGCAGCAACATCATAAGCTGTCAACTTCTCTGAAGCCGCATATCTAGCAGCAACATCATAAACTGTCAATCTGAAGCCGCATATCTAGCAGCAACATCATAAACTGTCGATCTTGGATATATCTAGCAGCAATATCATAAACTGTCGATCTTGGATAGTTAAAGAACCGAATTATTTTAATATCATAAACTGTCGATCTTGGATAGTTAAAGAACCGAATTATTTCAGAATGTGAACATCCAGCACGAAGACCTTCGATTATTACTGCTCTCCGATTATATTCTGCACTCGATCTTAACTGATCAGCTATTTTGTACTTATCCTTAAACGCATCATCTGTCTGGCTTACTAAAACGTCAGCAGCATCGTAGCACTGACGTAAAATATGGCGGGAAATTCAATTTGAAATTTGTCCGGATTTAGCTGACGCACGCAACCTGTATTGGTATGAAAATGCAAAATTGATGAATACATAAAATACATGTCTTGGGGAGATTTTGGAGAAAAATTTTTTATTTTTTCAAAAATTTTTTGACTTATCAAGTGTAGATCAAAAACGTTTCAGAAATTTTTCTCCTCATTAGAACTGTTTGTTTTGTCATGTATTAATTTCACATCAGTAGTAGTAATGGCTGAAAAATTATTTTGAGATTCTGAAATACAGTTTTACTAAATTCTCATACTTTTAAAGAAGGGAGCCATATTTGAATTTTACAATTTTACAAATTTTTTTTTTTTTTTTATTACAAATATGAGAAAATATAATCCCCAAGTTTATTCAAATATACATGAATGTGATCTTTTATTTGTACTGAATTTCTATAAAACATATATAAAAATTAATTTATATTCTTTGCAAAAATGCTGTTTATGGTCTTAATTTTTGAGTTTTCATATATATGCTTACAATATATTTATTAAACAGAATAGTTAGGTAAAATTATCAGTGCTAACTGTTCGTGTTCATATATCAAATTCAGACATTGTGACTTATTATTTTTCACTTGCACAGAAATTTTCTAAATAAATTAACTGCAGTGGGGACCAACTATTTTTTTTTTGAAAAATTGAATACTGATGCAAAAGAATGAATAACATTAGGCTAGAGATTAATTTTAATGTTTTGAAATACAACATTATTATAAATAGACTCTTCATTATCAATCAGTGTTTAAGAGCAAATCACACATGCATATTGATCAGTGGTTCTCAAACTGGGGTCCATGGTCCCCTAGGGGACTACATACCCCAATTTAGAGAACCACTGTTCAATATCCTGAATAGTTATCCACTGCAGGAGAAAGATTGTGTGTAAAAAACTTTCTCCATCTTTCTTATGATTGGGCTATTTGACTAAGATTTATCATTTTTTGAATAAATAATTGTCTGTCAAAAAATGTTTTGGTAACAGTAGCCTATATGTTAACTGTAGTTAATTTTAAGGGGTCTGCAAACAATCTAAAAAATTGTAAAGAGACTGCCATGCAAGAAATCCTAAAATTTTGAGAACCATTGATTTGTTCAAAGAATATATTAGAGAGCTATATTAGTATATTTTCAGTAGTATGATATATCAGTGCCATTGATTCCCTAGCTTAGGACACACATTCAAATAAGAAATATATTATATACCTCTATATATTTTAATAAATATACAGAGTTTTGTGAGATAATAGTGCTTTATAAGAGATACAATAGTTCTCTCTCTTAAAAGTAACAATTTTATCAAAAATTAAGCTAACAAAATCATAATAATGTTGTTTTATAATAAAATGAAAACTTATTGCCCATATAACTGTAACTATATAAAGTTATTTTGAATGAAATATATAAGAAAATTTATTAAAATATAATAACTACATTAAATTTGCTAAAAAATATTATTGATTTTGCATAGTTATTAAAATATTATGTAACACGTTCTGAAAATTTCAAATAAAAATTTTAAGAATAAAAAATCCTTTTTTTTTTTTTTGTTGATTTCTTATTTTTTGAAATTTTATGTAGTACAGAAAAAGTTCTTTTTCAGCTTATTCAATCCACCATGTTTTTTTTATTAATTTTCTGTTTAATAATTCACTTGATCTCTGCTAAATGATTTGCTTATAGTAACAATCTTTATGAAATAAAAAGTGCAAGAACGTAAAAATAATAGTATTCTAACACGATTTTTCATAGGATTTATTATATTATTTCTGGATGAAGAAATCTGCAGATTAAAGCCTGTTTTAATCTGCAGAATAAGACTCATGCAACTGGCCCTAAGGCCAGTAGCAAACTAGGCGATATCGGCGCAACCTGATTGGTGCCGACGCTCGAGCAGAGATCATTTGTCAGCACTTCGTCATTTTGCATCATCAATGGAGGCATGGCCGGCAACCATAGGTTTATCTATATTGTTTGATATTTTTGATGACCAAGTGCTGACGGTCATGCGCAATAAATGTTATCGCAAAGTATGATAACATGGCAGTGCGCAGACCAAGAAAAATTTTCCGTTCAAGACTTTTAGGTTCTGCGCACTTAATGCTATGATTAATAAAAAGCTCTTATTTTATTAAATTCTATCGTGTTTTAAATCAAATACATTATACAAATCTTAAGAAAAGTTATGATTTATAATTTTGATAATTTCGTTTGGATGAGCAAAGTTGGAGTTACAACTATCGAACGAGTGGAATGTAATATGATAATATTGACATAATATAATATTATTGTCGTAATATTATGAAATAACTACATCATATTGAAATCAAAAGATTTTATTTGAAGCATCTTTGTTAATTAAAATAATCATAAATACCGATATGATGAAATATTTTTGAGACAGCTCTTGAACCACTGTATTCGTGGTTCCTCACGACGAGCCACTGGTCTCCTCACAACGTCTAATTCATTTTCTGTCATGCCCTTGGTGCATTTTGAGAAGTGAGCTGCCTTCTTCCATATAAATAGTAACATATACTGCTAACAAGATATCGTCTTCAATCTCTTCATTTGCCATGATGTCAATAAACAAGGAGGCAATGCAAGATAAAGTAAGTCTAAGTTAATTGGTCGGTTGTAAATGTAATTATATATCATTTGCGCATGTCTTCCGGATAAGTCGCTCTAGCAACCTGCCTACGACCTAATGACGTCACATCGTAGGCAACTTTGTCGAATAGTTTGCTACAGGCCTAACATTCTATTAAATCATTAAAACTGATTTGTTTCTTTTCAATAAAACAAATCAATTTTCATTATTTTTACAAAAATAACAGTACAATTCTACATAATGAAGAAAAATATTTCCATCAGTTTTATTTTTTTACATCGATGACTTTCCTCCTAGCTAAGTTCTTGTCACCATTTTTCAACAATAGCCAAACCAAAACTAACAAAATAATCAGAACTATTACTACAACTTTTGATGAAATCAAAGGCATTTGAATCCAAATTAATAATTCTGATAAAGATATATGTAAATTTTAAAATATCTTAGAAAATAATTACATTTTTTTTTATACCATAATATATCATTTTTCAATAAAATATATAATTTTTTTTAACTTTTTATATATATAATTTAAAAAAAATAAAAATGCCATTTTCAAATTGTATTTCCCAATCTCCTCCAGATGAAAATTTTTTTTTTTAATATCCAGCATGATGAAAGTGTTAATGATGATATAAAGAGACAGACAGTGATTGCTGTACTTGATTTAAAATCATTGATGTGTGTCTCATTAGAATTAGTTATGTCTCTTTGACTAAAAGAATGCATATAGTTTAATTTATTTTTCAATTAAACAATATATTATATATAAAAATGTTCATTGTATTTTTCTATTTTTATTAGATCAAGTGGAGATTGTCTTGGCTTAAGTGAAATGAATTTAGAAACAGCCCAGGTACAAGTTAAGTTAAGGTAAGTAAATAATTTTAGTTTTATTGACTAAATAAGAACATTTGTTTTTATTTTTCAAATAAATAATTTGTGTTAAGTTCAATATATAATAGATTGATACAAAATGGATCAATTTTTTCCAAGAAGGATTAATGATTGACTATTTATTAAAGTGAATAACATGAAAAGCGCAGTGGCATTTTACCCGGAATATTCAGGGTAAGATGACTAATTGTAACTTTTTTTTAAAAAATAATAAAAAATTACCCGATTGCTATATCAAAGATTTTGATGGAGTCATATATGCATAACACTTGTAAGTTTAAATACAAAAAATATGAAAGGAAAATATTCAAATTTAATATGAGTTTTAGGGTCAAAAAGCTAAAGTATGGCGATTTCGTCCGATCCACTATAATTTAATAAAACTGATTAAAAAATATTTTATTTAAATCTCGATTAAAGCTTCTAATTCTCAATATATTAAAAATTACGAATGACTTAAGCATAATAAAAAAGCAAAATATTGTATTTGGTAAGTAAATATAAAAAATTTACATACAAATTATATTAATATGTATTGTTATTACAAATATGCATCTAGTTTGCGACAGTAGCTTTGTTTCACCATAAGCAATGTGATTAATTTTACTATTTTTTTTCATTCTAAATTTACTAGTTCCTTCTTTTCTGAATGTTCATCGATCTTCAGCAATACCATAATAATTATCTCAGTTAAAATATACATCAAGGAATTTTAAAAATAATTTTTTTTTTTACAGAAGTTAACGAGCTTGTCATCGTTATTATAAAAATGTTAAACTGCCGAAATTCCTATAAAAATAATATAAAAAATTGCAAAAATTAAAATTTAGCGATTAATTACGTTCCAATGAACTTTGTAAATGTTTAAATTGTTATTTATAAGTTGTACATCCCTGGCAGGTCCTTTTAAAGAATGTTTATTGAAAGATGTCAGAATCCAATGTGGTATTCATCAAGTTCCTCTAGTTAAAAATATACAAATATCACTGCACGTAAGTATTTAATAATGTAATAATAACATACTGTATTTTCGATTCCAGTTAAAACGTATTCGATCTCTGCGAGGGTAAACGTTGAAAATCGCTTAGTATTTCGACTTATTTTGCACAGGAATAATCATTTTAAGATAAATATAGTTTAATAAATAGACGAAAAAATTTTCCCTTAATAGGATTGCTTTTTATTGCCTACAAAAATTCTAAATTTCAAACTTAATAAAAGTTATTATAGAAATGCGAAGATAACAGTTCTTAATCTTATCAGGAAAGGTAACAAAAACTAAAAACGAAAGAAAAAAATTGGAAGAAATTCTGCCATTATTGATTTTATTCTCATGTGTACTTTGAAATATGACAAGCACATGAAAAATAGAGAAGAGCAAGGCGTATGATAATATTTTCAAAAGTAGTATTTTTTGTTGAAAATAACGATTATTATTCTTAATTGTCTTAATTTTATAAAATGTGACGATTATTCTGCTTTTTTAAATAAAAATTTAATTAAACTGATAAGTTTTATAGCGGCAGATGTTATTTGATTATAAATCTATAGAATCGTAAAGTAACCATTCTGTTTCAGAATATTAATCATGATAAACTACCTTATAAATTATTACAGCACCGATCGTAAAATCACTTAAATTGCATTTAATTATAAATTTTTGAACAATTCTTTTCATAAAATTTATCCTAAATATTTTAAAATCATCTTTTCTGTTTTAAAAAGTTAATTATGAATGCTAGCCAGAAAATCATGATAAATTTTTGATAATAGAATATGGAAAAGTATAGCAAACCAGTTTTACAATTTAAGAAGTTAATTAATTTATATTAATTAATTAAAGCTATGCTCTCGAGGCGGAAAAACATTAAATTTTATCAATTAGAAAACGTTTTCGATTATTGGAAGCCAGTTTCAGCTGTTTGTGATTAGTGAATACAAGCACTAGTTTTCGGTGCTGTTGTTTTCTCTGTGTCATTTTGACATAGCATTGTTACTTTGTAGGGCGGCATTTTATTGTGGCTTATCACTATTGTGGTTTTCTCCCACTCTGGTATTTTCTCCCCTCTCTTGCCTGGCTCCGGCCGAGCCTTTTCCCTACGCTTTTTGGGTTCTCTCTGTATCTTACAATAGTTATCTTTCCATTTAGTTTTCCTGTGGTTACAGTTTTCTTTTATTCGGTACTTTGTCCATATCCTTTCACTCCTGTATTTCTTTCCTTACTTTGGTTAAACCTCGGACTGCTGCAAACTCTAAGTATTTACATTTCTCGCACAGACTTTTTCCACTGTATTATTGGGGTTTTACTTAAATTCAAACACTCTCCCTTGTTTTTGACTTTTACAATCTTTCACACCATTTGAACCTCTTAGTACTCTATGAGTGGAAAGAAGTTCATCTTTACTCTCTCGAATTCTCACAAAAAAAAAAAAAACTCAAAACATTACATTCATTTTTGAACTTTCAATAAAGGCAATTAATAATTTAATTCCTTTTATAATTATTATTACTAAAGTTTATTTCAATTTAAATTTAGTGATAATCTTAAATTCCTAAGGGGTATCTTATAAACACCTGATTTCAGTTTACGTTCTATCTTATCCTTACCGCTTCTTAACTGGTTGAATAATGTGGGGTACCTCTTATAAGCAACATTTCTGTTATTATAAGCAACACTTCTATTATCTTCACTAAGTTTTTTTACCATCTTTGAGTTTTTCATAGCGAACGGGATAGCCTGGTATCTACTATTTATCTTATCTGCTGGCGTTACCTCCCTGGTTGCAGTCATAAATAGTAGATACCAGGCTATCCCGTTCGCTATGAAAAACTGAAAGATGGTAAAAAACTTAGTGAAAATGAATAATAGAGGTGTTGCTTATAAGAGGTACCCCACATTATTCAACCAATTAAGAAGCGATAAGGATAAGATAGAACGTAAATTGAAATCAGGTGTTTATAAGATACCCCTTAGGAATAACAACACTAATGTAGACGAAATGTACATCGGGATAACCACTAGAAATCTAGAGAAGAGACTTTGTGAACATAAGAAAGACATATATAATGGGCATACGACCACAGCCCTAGCAATGAGAGCATTGGAGTTTAACATACGAGTAGACTGGGATAAGGCGGAAATTATAAGACCATTGATCAGAGATGAACATGCAGTCTTAGCGGAGGCTTTGGAAATATATACCAGTGTGAATAAAGAGAATCTTGTTAATATTAATCAGCCAACGAAAGAATTACCGGACGCTTGGAAATATCTTATGAATAAAAATAGAAGTTTGTCCAAATATAACCTTATTTCAATCTTTCGGCTTTGACCTACTAGAGACAGCATGGGTAACTTGAAGATTTGAACTGATGTTCTTGACTACTATGTATAGTCTGAAAAAATGGACTTATTTTATATAAGATTATGTTATGTTCTTTTTACGTATTTATATGCTGTTTATTATTTATTTAATTTAGTTTTATTTAATTTAATTTTATTTTACCTTGTACTCCCTAACTTACGTAATTGTTTACCGTTTAATGGTTACTATGGTGACTTGCATCGTTCTTAAAAATGCATATTCTACTTGTTTTAAATGTTTAAAAAAATCTGTTATGTTCTGTTTTTATGACTGATGATGATGTGAAAACATCAAAAACATTAGCATTAAAGGGTTAATTGCTTTGCACCTGCTGAGTAGTGCTTCTTTTTAGTAATTAAGTTTAAAGTAATAACAACGCAGGTTTTTTACATGTATATCAGTTATGGAAATAACATGATATTGATTCTAATTAATAGCAAGCTTTGAAAACTTTAAGAAAAATGTTTTGCATCATATTAGTTTATTTTTGTTGATGTGATACAAATATAAATTGATTTATAGTGTTTATTTTATTCAATTATATTTAATTTTTATTAAATGAAAAATCTTTGCATATTTTCAGCACTCGACCTTGGGATCCAAGGAATGATGTATTACAATATGAATATAATTATATCATACAAACAAAAACACGACACAGAACTCCAGTGGTTCGAACTAGTAGTATAGTTAGTGGAGGAGAAGAATTATCATCAAAAAAAGATCTTTTGCATATGTCAGTTGAACATGTAATAACTTCTCGGCCTTCAAACTGTTTTTTACAAGAAAATACTGTTATTCATAGGTCAAGTGTTTTATCTCATGGCAGTGAGAGTTCTTCACCAGATGTAGAAGTTATTCAAAATAGTGACTCTACAGAAAGTAATGGTATGTTTTTTAATAACAGTATTTAGTGGTGCCTTTAGCATTAAAGGGTTAATTGCTTTGCACCTGCTGAGTAGTGCTTCTTTTTAGTAATTAAATCATATTATTTTCTTACTGCACTAATTGAACCAATTAAATAGGAGAAAACATTAATTCATTTTAAATAATCTCTATGACCTGTAGCAGCAATAGTTAAAATAAATTGGTTACAAATTCTATTTAATATTAAAATAAAACAATTCTTGTTTTTTGAATAAAATTAAAGAATGTAAACTGTAACCACTATCTTATAGATATTAATAGCTATTTAAAGATTATGATGTAAATAATCACTATTACAATATATGTTCTTATAGCTTATAAGATCCATAAATTTATTATTAATCTATTAAAACTTATGTTCTTGTCTATCTACACATACACAAACACACACACCATAATTCATCTATTGCTTTTTTTAATATAAGAAATATATAATAATATATATATAAAGATAATGTGCATTATAATATAATAAAAAGAAAATGAAATACAAAAATAAAGAAGAAAGAAAGAAAAATATGAATTTTCATGTTTTCAAAATTTTCAAGCATCATTAAACCTTACAATAATTTAAAACATCACCACTTCATAAGGATAAAAAAATATCAATAACATTTTTTGAGGCACTCACCCTTTCCAGCTACTCTGAAGAGAGATCTGTTCAGAGAAAATTTGTTCATTTACATTATAAGTATCTAAATTCAGTACTTGTATTATAAAATTTAATTAGTTGATTAGGAACTGGAAAATTTAATAACAGATCTTCTCTATTAAAAATGTTGATAATTTTTTTTTTGTGTATGATATTAAGAGATCTGACAATGGAATACTTATATGAAAATTTTCAAATTACGAATAGTAGTTTCAATTTCTTCAATTTTGGATTTTTTAGATGATTTTCAAACCATCACATAAGAACATACTATATAATACAACAAAAAGTTTTTATATTTTGTAAATGTAACTAAATATCCATTTGCCATTAGAAGAAAATATGTTGGTGATAAAGAGGAAAAACCAAGCACTAAGCAGAAATAAACCTATATTTAATAAAGGAACGTTTTCGACCAGTCTCCACTGGTCTTCGTCAGCTAATTAGTTTTTCCTCTTTACTCTGATTAGTTGCAGAATGTCTACGACTTTAGTAATGATGGTGATAATTTCTTTATTTAGATTTATCTTGTGATCAAATATTATTTTTTTTTACAATTTAATATTTATTTTGGTATTATCCACAATTTGATTTTAGATACATAAAATAATTTAATGAGAATGGATTCCTCATATGTGCTCAACAAATCATTTTATCATCATTCATTAATATTACAGACTACCAAATATACTCCATAGATTCTTATTTCTATTAAGAATGTCCATACAATTTAGCATCCTCTACAGCAGCAATTCTCAATTCATGGTATGCATACCACCAGTGGTACGTAATGGACTTACAGGTAGCACATGAAAGATAAACTATTTTTGAAAATTATATTTAAATAATTTATTCAAATACAGTAGAACCTCAATATCTCGAATCTCACAGGAACAAAAAAAAATTTGACATAAAAGAGTTTGAGATATTGAGGTTTAATATTAAATAAAGATTTTTATGTCAATAATACATACTGTAGTTTTTAATACTGTATAAGACACTCTTTTTTCTATGAAAATTAGCATCTAAATATTCCTGCACCTTATAAACCAAAGGTTGAAAACATTACTAAATAAAGACGATTATATTGACAAAAACCTATCAACAATTAGAAATGAAACTTAGAAAACAAAACTACTGTATGACATGTTCAGTAATCAGAGTATGCACAAAAAAGTTAGTCCTGTTCCAGTTATTGGTAACACATTTATATTCTTTTGTTTAAATTAAATTTAAATCCTTTGTTTAGACTCCGAAAGCTAAGGAAAATTCGAAGTAGTTTTAATTTTTCTAGCACAAAAATTATAAATTAATTCAAGATACCAAGATAGATAGTTTTGAAGAAAATACTTCGAGATAACTATCGAAATTACATTGGTTTAATGCTGAAAGTGCACAGAAAAATTTTTTTCCACATATCAAGAGTTTTTGTGATAGAGAGGTTTGAGATAACAATGTTACACTGTAATATAAAAAACCAGCATAAAAAAAAGAAATTAAAACTATATCTCCATTATATCGATTACTGACTTTGTCAGTTCCTTGTCATAGACAAAAATATCCATACCACAATTAGTGTTTCTGATTTCCCGGGAAATCCTGCGAACATAAAAGCCATTCCCAGAAATCCCGGGAATGCATTAATATTTAATAAAATCTATAAAAGTAGTTATTTATAATTAATATTAATAAAAAATAAACAAAAGAAGGATATTAACAAATTCCGAAATTTATATTCAGCTGAACCGCTCTTCCGATCTTCCTTTATATATGACTAATTTACAATTGAAATAAAATATTCATCACTCATTCTTAATGTATGATTTGAGGAAACAAGGAATCAATGCTCTTACCCCATTCTTTTGTTTAAATTAAATTTAAATCCTTTGTTTAGACTCCGAAAGCTAAGGAAAATTCGAAGTAGTTTTAATTTTTCTAGCACAAAAATTATAAATTAATTCAAGATACCAAGATAGATACTTGGGAAATAAGATTTCCCGTTCTCGATTCCCGAAGGTTTCAAAATGTTGGGTATTTGGAAACACTAATTGAGATTAAATCACCATAGCAACGTTTTATTGTTATAAATAAATGGTTAAGAGTTTGGAACTTATTTGAATCTTGGTAGCCTGAAGATGATAACTAATACCAAAAACGTTAGCTACTGAATAGAATTTAGAACAAAACTCAACTGCTAAGAGTGCTTTGGTAAAATGGTAAATAGAATTCATATTTGTATTTTATTTCCTTTCATTATTTTCTCTTGTAATAATGGAGAAAATATGAAAACATATTTTAGAAATAATTACAAACACAGTTATTATAAACAATCAAATTAAATAATACATTTATGGAAGAGAAACTATTTTCCAGATGTAATTTTTTTATTATAACAACAATTAAAATTACTATATTGCAAGCGATGGCTTCGTTTCCTTTTTGATGTGTTTTTAGTATATTTTTAAATAATAAACTTTCTCTTTATTTTCTGTATCGTATCTTAGTGTGTTTAATTCCCGTGTTCTGGACCCCTTGTGCCAGGACCCACACCTGCTCATCAATTCGGTCGCACTAACACGTATATACTGCCTTGAAACTTTACACAGAATTATCAAATAATGTGTTATCTAATGTTAAAAATAGTAACTGATAGACAGACATCCATAAATATAATATAACATTCAGACTGAATTGGAATTATAATAAATTGAAGGACATTATATCAGCCAAAAATAAAGTGTTAATAAATATTTGCAATAGTTATAAAATTAAACATTGCTTTTTCATTTGATTAAATGCCTTTTTTATCTACTAATGTTGATAATGATAATTTTATATGGTTTTGTAACAATCGATTGTGTCCATATTTCTGTTTTTTTTTTTTTAAGTTTGATATATCAGTAACATTATTATATCTTGATTGATAAGTTTTTTGTTGCATTGTAAAGATAATTTTATTATGAGATAATTGAATGTCTATTTATTTTAATATATAATTGAATGCCTATTTATTTATAATAAAAGGATTGCAAAGTGTGACTGCATTTTATAGATGATAATTCCAGTATGAAAAATTTTAATGTTTTTATCAGAATTTTTCCACAAACATTAAAATTGAGTTCCAGACATAAATAATAGCTGAAAAATTTTTTCTCTTAAATTCATATTTCATTATTGCATTTTTTGTTACATTAGCATTGTTGTACAAAATAAAAAAAATAGAAACTATGAAATCACAAAACTTCTTTTTTTTTACTCTAATAATTGTCAATTAGGATCATATATGATGTGTGATATCATATATAAGGATATATATATATATAATCTTAATTGATAACATATATGATCCTTTTAGTATTATTAAATTTAAGTAAATATTGTAATATTATGTTAACACAAACACGAATTTTGTGTTAACATAATGTGTTTGTGTTAACACTTTGCGGGAATACAAAAAGTGTGAAAATCTTAACATTTCCCGGGTTCCCGGGAAAGAAACACTAACCACAATAGTCCAGACTTATTGCACTCTAGAAATTGCAGATAAAGCTATTAAATTTTTAATGCCATTTTGCACCAGCTATTTATGTGAAAAGGGATTTTCAACAATGTGATATTTAAAAAACAAATATAGAATAAAATTAATATTTGAACCTAATTTACGCTTAAAACTAAGTAACAGAGCTTGATATTAAAAAATTGTGTTTTGTAAAACAAGCTCAAGGTCTCATTAATTTTAATTAAAAAGTTTTTTATAATATTTTGACTGAGTTTTATATAGTTTTTTTATGTAATAATTTTGGAAATGTTAGTAATAATAATATTGAATAGATATTTTGTTTTTAAATAAATTAAATATTTAATTTTTATTAGAGTAATTATGTTTTGGTTGCCAAAACACTAAAATAAATATTTTTTATATGCCTAACTATTTTTTATTATGATGCCAAAATTTTTTATAAAAAAATTTCTCCGTACCTCCACATGGTGGTACAGAGAAATTTTGATATTCTTTGGGTGGTAAGTGGAATTCGAAAGGTTGACAACTGCTGCTCTACAGCAAAATGAATACTAATAATACTATAAAATTTTTCCATAAAAGACATTGTTACAAATTTTTCTTCTATGCAAGTTTTATTATATTAATAACAACTTATATATTTTAAAGTCATTTCTACATTTATTTATGATATTAAAAGAATTTATATTAACTTACTCTGCATGTTTATATATCCAGCCACCAATAATCAAATCCAAAATAAACAATTTTGGTGTCCATTTTTCCAATTTTATTTGCCTTTCTTTAGCAGCTTTTCTTTGTGCTTCTTCTAAAATTGTTTTCTCCTCTGTAGCTGCAACTTGATCACTGCGTAAAATAGCTGCAGATACATGTTGCCAAAGCCTAAATAAAATATCATATTTTATGAATGAATACAAAAATTAAACATTTAACTATACAGAATTCTATAATTAAAAAAAAAAGCAAAAGTTCATAATTTTTTTGTATATTTTGTGTAATATTTAAATATTGTACAAATATAGGATTAGAAAATTAGAAAATAAAAAACTTGTATGGAATAATGTCCAAAAACATCTCAGTTTTTGATATATTTTTTCTGATTTCATATATGAATTAAAAGAAATGCTTTATGATTTCATGCAACATCATCATCATAGATAGGCTTGCCATAATTCTCTGAACTTAAAACCAGGACACTTACCTAGAGTGAAAAATCCATGTTTGTTCTTGATATACATAATGAAATTAAAAAAAAAAAACAAGGGATATGAAAAACCATACTATATTTACCTAAATATTTAAGTAAATGATAATAATTATAATAATAACCCCTCCTGAATCCTGCTAAGCTGCCTCAAAGTGGCGGAGGGGTGTACGTGGGCGGAATAGGCGACACAAGTCAGAAATCTTTTTCTAGTAGGGTTGCCCTGGGCTAGAAGGCTATTCCACTATGATTAAATGCTAGCAGGTGTCCCCACCTCGGTGGTGTTTCTCTAGTATGCAATGATACCAAGCAGAAAACGAAAGCATACCGGTTTGGAAGTCAGGTCCGCGTCTGTGAGTTAGGCAGAGGCTCACATTCGGAAAGTTTACTGTAGTCTCCCTAAAACGAAAGCACACCGGCTCGGACGTCACCCAGGTTAACAAGGTCCGTGTCTGTGAGTTTGCAATGATACAAAGCAGAAAACGAAAGCACATCGGCTCAGAAGTCACACGGGTTAACAAGGCCTGCGTCTGTGAGTCAGGCAGAAGCCGGGTTAACAAGGTCCGCATCTGTGAGTTAGGCAGACACTCACATTCAAAAAGTCTACTACAGTCTCCCTTGGCCACTGGTGGCGAAAGCAGCACCAATCCAAGCATGGCTACTGCAATATACATACCCACAGTAGGAAACAGGTCACCACACCAGAGCCCAACCAACCAAAGTGCTTCCCAGGAAACTCAGCCTGAGACCACCAAGGCTGGTAAACTACGCCAACGCATGAAATGGACAACTGACATGAACAAATTCATCATGCCTATACATTTCCTCGATACTTTTTGATGAAAAACATGCAAATGTGATCGGTAATAAACAAAGTTGATACTGCTCGTTTCCTCGATACTTTTTGATGAAAAACATGCAAATGTGATCGGTAATAAACAAAGTTGGTACTGCTCGTGCTACCGACTCCAGCGCGAGAGCAGAGTACATCACGTTGGAGGCGGACATCTTCGGGATGAGGTAGTGGGAAGCGGCGGAACCAGCCAGGCCGCGCCGGGTCGCCTCGCGCGAACACAGTCGCCCACACTTGGCTCGTGCTACGCTGCGCCACGCCATTCAGCTTAGTTTGAGGTTCAATTTACGACATTTCTTGAGGTTTGCAATCCCAAGTGTCTTATATCATTTTAATCGCCTGAATTTCGTCTACATCGTAGTGTAGTTTTTTGAAGGAGATAATTTACACCCTGTATATCAGAACAAAGATTTGTTCTGAAGATAAATGTTAAATAAAATGAGACTGAAAAAAAACTCCAAGATAAACATTAAATATATTTGTCTACATGATTATCTTTATTAAATTCATTTTTCAAATAAATACTGGAAGAATTTGAAACACTACCAATATCAAAATCATTATCAGAATACTCCACTGACATACAATTATGTTTAAAAAGACAAAGTAAAATGTGGAGATATTAACAAGATAAAAAAGATAAGAAATGTAATTACTGTCAAAAAGATAGTAACTGTAATTACTATCTTTTCAGAGCTTTTAGATTTTCGATTCATCTTTGTCTTTTTCCGAATAGTCTATTACTACTATGTCATTTAGCCAGTTCTTAAACCTTGGGCTACATTCATAATGTCATCAAAAATTATGCAAATCATTTATTAGATAATCAAAGAGAAGAAAATATTTAGAATTTTAGAATCTGTTTCTTCTTTGGAACTGTAATGAGAAAAAGACAAAAAGGAACAAATCAGAAAATATCTTACACTATAAAATTTTTTTTTTCCTCTTTCAATAAGTTTATTAATTTTGAATATTTTGCTTCACTTTATTTCAATTTAGTTGACACAAATTTATTTATTGGATCCAAAGTTAGTTCTGACCATTTGAAGTATTTTGATATTAAAATTTTGTTTAAAGCAACTTATATTAATTGTTTTTCTTTTACTCTTTGATGAGAAAAGGCCAGTCACTTTCAATATGATTTTGCTCAGCCATCATCAAAACACTCATTACAGCAGTAAGAAAAATATTTGTTAAAATTATGTTTTAAATTTTTGATTAGGTAGTTGGAAACTTCAGCCAGCTTTGATGACATATTTTTATAAAGATGACCCAACAGAAATAAATGCCAAAGAAGCAGTGAAACAACATCTTTGGAATATTCACTTTGCTGAATATGGAAGGTTTGTGTATTTACAATTCTTTTGTGATCTTTTTTCTTAATATATTTTAGAATATGAATCACATTTTTTTATCCTTCTGTTAGTCTTTAACATTCGAAAAATAAACATCATAAATTCTTCTATTATAATAATTTTTATTATTCCATAGAGGAATATGTACCTATAGAACAAGCAAAACAAGAGAATTAGTATTAAAAGGAATACCAGATAAATTACGAGGGGAACTTTGGATGCAATACTCTGGTGCTATCAATGAAGTATGACTTTAATTATTCTTGTGAACGAATTAATTATAATTTTATATATAGAAACTATAAAATGGCATTTACTCAGATGGAAACAAATCCAGGATATTATAAGTGGTTAGTAGATCAATCTCTTGGAAAATCTACTCTTGCTGCTGAAGAAATTGAGAGAGATGTTCATCGTTCTCTTCCTGAACATCCAGCTTTTCAAACTGCTGTTGGAATTGATGCATTGAGACGTGTTCTTACTGCTTATGCATGGAGAAATCCAAATATTGGTTGGATATTTTTCATTAGTTTAAAAATATTTTATTTTTCTAAATAAAAAAATAAACAAACAAAATATCTTGAAAATAGGTTACTGTCAGGCAATGAATATTGTGACATCTGTGCTATTATTATATGCATCTGAAGAGGAATCATTTTGGTTGTTAGTAGCACTCTGTGAAAGATTATTACCCGATTATTATAATACTAAAGTTGTTGGGGCACTTATAGATCAAGGTATATAGCATTTTTATACTTCTAGCTATTTCTATAGCTTTAAAAATTAATTTTTGGAAATTATCTAAAGGTGTTCTTGAAGATCTAACAAAAGATCACTTGCCAGAACTCTATACCAAATTAGAACCTCTTGGTGTATTATCTATGATATCACTCTCTTGGCTCCTGACAATATTCTTAAGGTATATAGAAATATACACAATACTATTAATGCAATCATTAATAATTTAAACTTTTATAATTTAAATTTTATATTCTTTCTTTAGTGTTATTCCATTTGATGCAGCTGTAAATATTGTAGATTGTTTTTTCTATGATGGAGCAAAGGTAATATTTAGTATATTTAATATAACTGTTCTAATTATAAAAAATTAATTATTCTCATAAATTGATGAATAGGTAGTTTTCCAAGTTTCTCTATCTGTTCTTGAAGCAAATCAGGAAACATTAATGAAATGCAAGGATGATGGAGAAGCAATGACAGCTTTGTGTCAATATTTAGAAAATATTTCAAATGCTAATTCAACTCTTCCTAGTATGGTGCATAGGAATGCATATTTTCCTGCAAATATTAAGAATTCCACAGTAAGTCTTTTATTTTTTTTATTTTTTGTCATTAAAAAAATAATTATAAATTTTTTTTAAATCAGAAAAAGAAAGTTGACATTTCTGAACTTATATATGAATCATATTCAAAGTATGGTTTCATATCTTCAAGTATGATTGAACGTCTGAGATTGAAACATAGATTGAGAGTTGTTCAGGTTTGTATTACATATTATCAATATTTTTTATATTTAAATTATATTAAACATTATTACTTTTTAAACATTTATAAATATTAATAAATATTTTTGATAAACAGAATTTAGAAGAAACTGCAATGAAAAGCACTGTACGGAGTGTTTTGTCTGATAGTTTTATAACTAGTTCTTTCTCTCCTGAAGAACTGCAGGAATTATTTACAGTTATGAAGGTATATTGAAAAAGAATTTTGAATTGAAATTTTTAAAAATGCAATAGAACCTTGAATTTTTTTGTCAAAATCAATATATAGTAGTTTTGAGATATATAAAGATGATAGAAAAAGTCTTATTCATATATTATAAAACAAATTATATTTACTATGTAATAAATCTAAAACAAATATTTCTTAAAACATTTGAAAGCCAAAATGCTTTCTTGGAAATTTGAAAAATCTTGCATAAATAATAATACATAATTTTATACTATTATTATAATACATAATAATCATCATATCTGTTTGATTTTAAAATATTTTTATATAGAAATAAATCAGCAAAATAATTTTCTAATAAAATGTCCCAATGTGACAGCAAGGTAGTGACATTAATATTGACAACTTGAAAATTTTTTGCTGTTTGTCACTGCTCTTTACAGATTTTTAATAAATTCATAATTGTATTCTTAATAAATATTTACTAAAAAAATCATATAGTGGCTTTCTTTAGTTGAATTCTTATAAAAGTTTCAAAATATATAGAAATATTTCAGATTTGCATAAATCAGAGAGCTATATAGAAATATAGCTCCTTGATTTATGCAAATCTGAATTACATAAATTCAACTTCATAAAATATTTTGATATGCAGAATATTTTAATAATCATTTTTTATAATTTGGCATATAGTACAATATCAAAAATGATTGTTACAATACTGTTATAATAAGTTATTAATGTTCAAAAACTGAACAAAATTAGCACTTATACAGCAGTAAGGAAACATAAAATTTATTCTTCATAATATTTTCAACTAAAAATATACCAATCTTCAGAAAAATAAATTAACACAGATCACAGATAAAAGTTATACTTAATAGTGCACATTCAAAAGTTTATAAAGTTCAAATTATAAATTATGATTTTAGATCAAACTGGCACTTGGATATTTATAAAATTACGTATTTACGGGAAAATTCAAACAAATATATATTAATATACAAATACAGTCGAGCCCCGATTTAACGAACCCGGAATTAACGAATTTCACGATTCAACGAATTATTTTCATGGTTCCGACACGAATTGATTAAAATTCCCTGATTTAACGAATAAATAACCTCGATTTAACGAACGCTCAATGGAGTGTTTTTAGAAAAAGAATCGCATATTGGGGAAAAATGTGCCAAATCACTTCCAAGAAAACTACTGTACGTATTCATTTAGACATGAATCAGTATAAGTTTAGAACCTGGGGCTGTATTCTGGTCACTGTATTTCTCAGAGACGAAAGGCGTGTCTACATCAGTACATACATACTGTTAACTAAGCTGAATAATAGTAATGTTAAATAGCTAACGGCAAAAAGTCCATCTTTCTGGTGCTTAACCCCCTTCAAAGCCAAGTGAATGTTCTTGGACTGCTCCTTGTCCGGTTTTACTAACCGAAAATTAACGGTAATTTGTTAATTGACTCAATAAAAGGAGGCGGAGCTTTGTTAGTAAGACTGGTCTATGCTTACAACTCGCATTAATCGAAATTGCATTATTCAAACTTGCATTAATCAAGGCCTACCTGTACTTATATAATTAGTATATCTTTAAATAAGAAGAATTTAAAGACTTCTTTTCTTCTTTTTAAGAAGAGAAGTCTTTAAATTTGTGACATCACTTCAATGGACCACACCTGATATGACAAAAAATGGGAGGAGGGAAGTGGTGAAAAGCATTTAAAATAGCATGATGAATAGCAAGTTTATAGATCTTTCCTATGCAAATATGATATACGATTTAAAAAACCATATTGCAACAATGTAACATAAGATTTTTAATCAAATTTTAAAAATTTATTTTATTTTCATTTATTGTAGTTTGCTTTAAATTTCTATAAAAGATTTTATCATGAAAATTTGAAAAATGTCATAAATTAATAACTTACCATGTGAAATTTTGCATTGTTTCAAAGCTTCATTAAATCCTTCACACAATGTTAAATCATAATTTTGTGCACAGTCTAAAAATTGCTTCATTTCAAATTGACATGGTGTGCTTGGAGACAAAGATTCTTGTTGAACAGGAGTCATTCCTTGTGCGGGGGCAACTTCTTGTGAGCTACCACCACCAAGACCTCCTGTTAAAGCATGTCCTAATGTATGACCCTAAATAAAAAAAAATGTGAAATATATTACACTTTATAAATACACACATATTCAAATATATTTTGAAAAAAGCTTTTAATGGAATTACTAGATTAATTTTATTTTTTAAAAGATGCAAAAGATTGATTAAATAATGAAATATTATTATTATAAATAATTACAAACTTTTAGGTTTAAATTTCCAGGGTTAATAGATATAAATTATTATTAAATTTTAAAATCATAAAATAAATAAGCGAAAGATATGCATTCATATCTATTTTTTTGAGGAGAAATAACATAAGAAAGCTATATACTGTCTGTCTAGTGTTTATTTATTATGCTAATTATTGAATGAAAATGTAAAGGATAAATGCAAGGCTATGAATCTGAAAAAACAATTTCCCATTATTTTTTAGTAATATTGATAATAAATCAAACCGCTTCTAAGAACTAAGAGTCATTTTGTTTCAAATTGTTTAATATTTTGATTGGATATACACACGCACAAAGTTCCCAACTTTTAAGAATTATTTTTGTTCCTGAAGTGAGTTTGTAAAATAAGAACTTATACACAATCAATTTTCCATGTTAAAACCAAGAGTTCTATTCTCAATAATGAAATATGATTATAATAAAATTAAATAAAGGTCAACAAAATCAATAGTATATGACTAAACAATGATTTATCTATATAAATTAAATATAGCCTTTAAAATCAAGCAAATTATGAGGATAAGGAACTTATATCATAATAAATATAAATTAAATTTTTAGTCTTTGTGCCATCATCATTGACAAATGATTATATGAACTTTTATACAGTAATAATGCTGCGGCGGATAGCTGGCAACAAGGATAAAGTTCTACTTTAGACGGAACTTCCGCCAGCCGCTAGGAGTCTCCATTTCTCCGTCCGGACTTCACTTTCTGTCTCGCCCCTCGACGAGTGTGGTTATTACTCTCTACCATGTCCCCATGTCGTTCTGATCAATTTCTCAATACTTGTATTATATTGTATATAGTCTTAAAATAAAGTAATTATTTTAACTAGCGACTTGAATCTCCACAATGCTTTAGGATCAACTAGGCAATGTAAGTTACCAGATCAATTAGCTGATGCAGTTTTTTTAATATCTAGTTTTTGTAGTTTTGTATTCTTTATGTTTAATAAGATAATTCACAGTGATATAGTAAATATTAATAGTCAGAAATCCATAAATTTTGGGCATTTCTGATTTATGATGGTGGGATTCAAAAACTGAACCCAGTCATAAATCAAAAATCCTATATAAAAATTAATTTTCACTGTAAATTTTTTGTATGCATATTTAAAAGAAAAGAATAGAAATGATTAATCCATTTTCTATTATTATATATATATATGTTACGGTAAAAGTAATTGATTGGTGATTATGCATAATCACTAATCATCTTGGTAAGCTTGATAAATTTCTCACTTTTACTGGCAATTTTATAAAATTCCCAATGAAGTTGGTAAATTTGATAAATATGCCAGAATTTCTCACTTTTACTGGCGATTATGTATAATTTCCAAATGAATTTGATAAGTTTAATAAATATTGCTGAATATATTACTTTTAAAGCAATTTTTACTTAATTTCCAAAATATGATTCATAAATTTGATAAATATAAAATTTCCTACATTTTGTTGTTTTAATTAATAATTTAATTATAGGGTTCTGTTGTTTCACTTTTATAACACCCTCTTAGCCAGGGCCACATTTATACTTTTGGAGGCCCTAGACCAGCCATTCTCAACCTGCAGCCTGGAATGCACAGTCATGAATTTAATGACCGATCTTAAAATAATTATATATATATATATATTTTTTAGTTTTTGATAGACCAAGTTCACAAATGTCATTTCTCGATCAGTTCCTTAAAGATACATCTCAATGTTTGGTGAGAAGTGAAAGTGGAGATTCTGCAGAAGCAGGGGATGAAGCAGATGTTGAAGACAATCAACCTCCATCAGTTACTAGTAGCAAATCTAATGTTTCAGAAACAAGTACTGTAAGTAAAATGTGTTTATAATTAGAAAACGAATTGTAATAATCATATTTTACAAAAGAATCAAGAATAATGATAATATTAATTATATATGATAATTATTCAATTTAATTAATTAGTTGTTATTGTTTTATTAAGGATCGCTTACCAATGTCTCTGTCTCCTGTAATGGATTCTAGACCTGAAGTCAATCTTGTAACACCAAAAGTAAATTTATATATGATATTTTTAAATTATCAATCTTTTTTCCTTTCTAATATACTTAATTTTGTCCAAAAATAAAATAAAGATGAATGTTCTATTTTTATGATGTTCAAATTAAAGATATGATAAATATTAAATGGTATGCCTTTATTATAAAAGATTAATGTTTAAAAATATATAATTAAAGAAGAAAAATATTCCATTTGTTTTTTTAAAAATTTGGGAAATTTTAAACATTGCAGATTGCTGATATAGCATGTTGTGGCCTGCTTAATGTAGCAAACAAATGTATGTGGCACGGGAAAAATAAGGTTGAGAACCACTGCTCTAAATGCATCATTATTATGCAGTCCAAAATAACAAGTCTATTTCAATTTCAGTTATGAATTTAATATTTAAAAATAAGTACTTTATTTTGCAATTATAATTAGGCTATTTTTTATATTGTTGTTTTTGAGGAGTAAGGTTTTAAAATGTGGCTCACAGAGAGAGAGAGGCCCCAGTCTGCATCTAATATGCCTTATGGTAAATGGTCCTTGCTCTTAGCATTCATTCATCTTTAACTTTGATTATCTCTAGCTGTTTCAGTATGTTTTCAATGTCATCTTCCACACCCTCCTGGCCAAATCTGCATCTCTTTTCAAAGTTGTTTTCCTGAGTCTTTTTGAGGATACAAGTCTGGATGTATGTTTCTATGTTTATATTTTTGTAAATTGATACTCGGATATGATTTTTGCGGTAAGTTGTTGCAGTACCATCCCAAATCATCACAGGGAATTATCCTTACTTGGCACTTATATATCATACTCAATTCTTTTGCCATTAAGTCATATTTCCTCACTTTTTCATTTCCAACTATTTTTAACAAAACTTGATTTGTGATTTCAATCTCAATAAGATATATAATCTTTCTGTTTGTCATATACACAAATATCAGGCCAATCATGTTCAAGTTTTATAGACATCTTTATCCAGGTGCCAACTCTAATTGCTGCACCTTCATTTGTGATTATTTCTTGAACTGAGTGAGATCTTATTTTCTTTGACTGTTTAAAGTCAAACTTATTACATAAATGGCAATGAAGGCAGCAAACTACTTCATTACACAACAAAAATGCATTATTAATCAAATTTACCATCCTAGACTGGCAAATATGCATAATATTCAGTAAATCTGATTAATTAAGTACGATTTATCACATTTATTACTACAAACCAGCGAGTATGCATAATCATTGGTAAAAATGATAATTTTGCACTATATGAAATATATTTATCACTTTTATCGAAATCGTTGTTGATTATACATAATAATCGGCAATTATGCATAATCACCGGATTAATCACTTTTACTATAACACATATATCAGCAAGACGTGAGTATGAAAACAATACCTATGAACTCATGAATTTAAGGATTACACCCAGATCCCATTTTGCATTGGAGATGGATTCTTGAAAAACAATGCATATGGAAATGATGAAAGTCAAAATAAAAATTTCCATAAGAAATCATTAAAATATGAAAGATATGGAACCGATAGTTATTTTCAATGAAAAGAAAACCAATAGGTATTTTCAATGAAATTACAGTGCATGCTGGGAGCAATAACTGAATTACATATTATGCTGATATTGAAAGAAAAAAAATAGTCTCATGAATATTCTGTAAAGAATAAAAAGTGTAATGATACATATGTCTCTTCTACTAGCTACTATGCTGTTGATATAAATTTGAGCCAAGTAATTTAGTATTATAGATTCAATAAATTAAATGTTAACTAGATGGCTCCAAAAAATATAAACTAAAATGATGAAAAGTGGGGCCAAGTAAGAGTTCATTAAATAATTTTTTTTACAAAAATATCACTTATGGCCTTAAATTTACAATATCTCTGCTCATAGCATGCTCATTAATTTTATCCATCAATTCTGTTTATCAATAAATCTGAGCCAAGTAATTTAGTATTATAGATTCAATAAATTAAATGTTAACTAGATAGCTCCAAAAAATATAAACTAAAATGATGAAAAGTGAGGTCTGGACTATATATAATGATTAATAATGTGAACCAATCAAATAATTATCAATAAAGCATCTGAAAGATTATTTTACAAAACAATGACATAATATTTATCTATCAGTACAACAAATTGTAATAAACAAATAAGAAGTAAAACTTTGATATGATTGTAATAAAACCTGTTTGATGTAATCGAAGATAAAAATTAAATTTATCACTCAAATTCTATTCTTAAAACTGAAAATTTTAAAACTTAGTGCATAATTTTTTCAAGTTTAATATTTTTGTAGAATCCATATGATTTCACTTGAATTGTATTAAGTAAAAATTACTTTTTTTAAAATAGAAAAAATCATATTATAAAATATTTCTAAGACAATTAGTATATATTTTATTCAAATTAAATTTGAATATACTTACCACTGCTGATCCAACAGCAACACCAGCAGCTGTTGTAGCCATTTGTGCCATCAAACCTGGCTGTTTAGGTTGAGTCATCATTGATGATGGTTGTTGAGCCATGGGTTGATGCTGTGGCACAGGAGCAGGAGCACGGCTTACTGGCCTAGGTGCTGACCTATAAAAATTAAGTTTACATCAAATTATATTTAAGACTTTTATGAAATATTACAAAAGTATGTTATATTGGGTTGGAAACTAAGTCATTGCGGATTTCACTAACAGCTGATGTTACTTGTATTTTTATGCATGTTTACATCTTCGCACAGATAAGATCTTTTGATATGTTATTACTTGGTCCTGTATTAAACATTCAGTAGCAAAGTTACATTGATCTGCTAAATAGTGTGTGCGTGTAATAAGCTAAAACATGGAGAACCGAAGTGAACATTTTCATCACATTTTGCTTTTTTATTTTCGTAAAAATAGTAATGCAACACAAACTCACAAAAAGTTATGTGCTGTGTATAGTGATGAAGCCTTAAAAGAACGGTAGTGTCAGAACTGGTTTGCGAAATTTCATTCGGGTGATTTTTCATCAAAAGATGAGGAGCGCTCTGGACGTCCAGTTGAAGTTGTTGATGAGCAAATAAAGGCCATAATTGATACCTATCGTCATAGTACAACAGGGAGATAGCAGAGAAACTGAATGTATTGCATACATGCATTCTAAACCACCTAACAAAAAATCCTTGAAAAATCCGCAATGACTTAGTTTCCAACCCAATAATTATCATCCCTTTTGATTAATATTCATATGTTCCTTGAGTTATAAAATTCGTTCATAACTTTTGTTTGTAACTCAGATACTGCTCTTATTTGGCTCCTAAAAGTACTGAAACAACTTTATATAGTGTTTTTGTAACATACACAACTGCACCAATTTATTTTACATATTTTTTACTGAATTTCTTTTCTCAGGATTAAGTTATTAAAAAGAGCAATCATTTTTATATAGATATTTTACATAACTTATTTTCACACACAATATAGTCATCATTCCTATCTGACATAATGCTGTCTAAAAATTAACTTGCATTCCTTGAAAATAGTAGTTCTTTGAAATATGTCAGAACAACAATTTCATCTTTTCAATAAATTTATCAACTTAAAATTTTTTCTACAAATTATACTCTTTAATGGACTAAAGCCAAAATATGATAGGATCAGATCTAGGCTATATGGTTGATGGGGAACTAATAGTTCAAAATTTTAACAGTTTCTTTTATTTTCAATTTGTAAATTATTAAAGTGGTATTTTTGAAAATTAAAATATATATATAAGTAAATACAATATTAAATATGCAAAACAAGAGAGTATGAATAAATAATACAATAATAATATATTAATATTTAAGCTGCAGTATAGTTGAAATTGAGATGATATTATTTTATATTTGAAAGTATGCTTTTCTCATAATTTTGGAGATGGTATTAACTCCAGAATGTTATCATTAATAATGAAATAGATAGAAGTATATTTGGCAGTCTGCAATGTTTTGCCATCCTAAATGCTTCTTGGGATTAAACATTGGCAATAATTCTAGCTTTACTCCAGTAAATATGGAGAGACATTTCATAAAATCTTCTCGCAAGAACAGTAGAAAGTTTCCTATTTACAATGTCTCTTTTATGTTCTTTGATTCAAATGTTTAAGCTTTTCATTGTATTTCCAATATAAATCTCTGCTCTATTGAGATCTTCATTGTGGTTGGAATAATGTAAATGTCTGAGCAGGCAAATTGGGAAGACTATTTTTATCATAGTATAGGACATCATAAACAATTTTTATATTATATAGAAGAATATCTGCTTCTTTTTTCAGCTTTGATTTCATAGAATTTAACAAAAGGTGGTAAGGTATGTCTTATCAAGATGGAAATCTGAGGATTCAAAACATTAAAATTATCATATCTCACATAATTTTTGACAAAATCATTTGAAATTTTCAAAATTTATAGCATATTTCACCTTCTTTCTAATAGTGTAAGCATTTTTTGGTATTTTTTCCCTCAACGTTTCATTTCATATATGAGATTGCAGAAAACACAGTTTTTTTATGTGAAATCTTAGTCATCCAATGAAATAGTTGATATTGTTAGATAAGGATATCTCCTGAAGAAAACAAGCCATGAACCAAAATTTTCAGAAATTATTTATTAAAAAAAAACAAGAGTTATGTAAATTTTATTGAATGAAGTTACATCATATAAGTATCAAAAAATTGCTTAAATTCAATGAAATATTGTCATTTTTATTAATATTTCATATTTATTATCTTGTTCTTAATTTATTACATAATTTTTAATAGTACTTTTTATAAATTTTTTTTTATTTATATCAAAAAATCCTAACATATATGAAAATGGTCTTATCTCATACATAAACAGCTATAATATTCTTTGTTCCTCTAATTGGACTGCAGATAGTTTATTGTAGCAACCACACAATACCACATGCTGTGAGGTAAAGTAGGCTTGGCTGCAATTTCCTGAGAAGCAAGTGGTTGCTGTAAAGCAATAAAAGTGCCATACCCATTTAAATGGCAACAAGATGTTTACATTTTGTTTTTTGTAATGAGATACATGCACGCTTTGGAGTCGAGGTTCTTAGTGCTTTTCTATAAGTAAAGGGCGGCTGATTACGAATTGGATAATGGATGTTCCAATGTATTTAATAAATTTAGGGAAATGTTGAAATTTTTAATTATACTCAGAGAATGTTAAATTTAATTGGCAATTCTGCCAATCTTATTAATGAATGCAAAAAAGGAGCATCAATGTGTAGGCATAAATTTGTCAGTAATGTTTACTTTCGACAAGACGAAGAAGCTAATATTTTAATTGAAGCCGAAATGAGGGGGAAAAAGTCTAGTATCTGTGATAATTTCTTCAACAAATGAGGTGCTAACAATTTTTTATATATTTCATAATATATTTTGCATTATTGAGCTGCTAATGCATATTCGACAGATTCTACAGATTTTGGTATAACAGTCATATATGTATAAATTATATATAAATATAAAAATGATAGATACTATGTATCTATTGTATATCAGCCTTCGATTTAAAAAAAAATAATTTCTGATGTTAAATAAAGTAATTACGTGCATATTCAAGTTGAATTCAAAAATATTTTTTTTCTGAAATGTTTAAAATAATTTAACAAAGTATTAAAAATACATAAATATAGATATTATAATAACACAAACATTATAATAACACACAAATTTCTTAGTGTAAGTTCTAACATCGTTTTTTTCGTTTTATTGCTAACACTTAATTGGTACTTTTAGTTCAAGTTCCGATTTCCGTTTCGTTTCGTCAGTTAGACGTTACAGTGTGTTAGACAGTTTTGTAATTAATTAGTTTTAAGTTAGAACTTAGTTTAAGACCTGAGCTCAGGCCGAACTCTGGAATTTGCAGAGTCGCTAACTGTTAGGATTAGTAGATTTTTAGTTTATAATTATTGTTATTGACATTTGTTCTAATCCGCTACTTTGCAAATCGAAGTACATTGAAGTACCATCGAAGTACCATCTATGTCACCTACTATGCAGATGCCTAAGATTTGCATTTTCAGGTTAAATGCAGATGCCTAAGATTTGCATTTTCAGATGCAATCCAAACCCGACAATATCATTATTAAAATTAATAAAATTATAACCATATAAAATTATTTAAGTATGAGATAATTAACATGGGAACTACCACGCAGATACAAAAAATTATAAAATACAGTGAAACCCTCGCGTGCGTTCCCGTATCGTACGACTTTCCCGCTTTAAACGTCTATTTTCGGAAGTCCGAGCATTTTCTTATACATGCAATGTAAAACTTTCCCTTTACTTGTTTGCAATGTAAAACTTTCCCTCTTCCTACGTTTTAATTATATAACTTTTTTATTATGACGTCATCAGAGTTTCCGGCTTCGTGTGGTTTTAATTATATAACTTTTTTATTATGACGTCATCAGAGTTTCCGGTAGTTCCGACTTTTCAGGCCGGTCCCCGAAAAGTTTCAAAATCGGGGTTTCACTGTAATTTTCGGGCCGGTCCCCGAAAAGTTTCAAAATTGGGGTTTCACTGTATTTACCATTTTATTAATATTCTTAATAAAATGTCGGGCCGGTCCCCGAAAAGTTTCAAAATCGGGGTTTCACTGTATTATAATGATAAATTATTTAATTAATTAAAAATAGACATGCATCAGGTCCTTAGTTTTTAGTTTCTTAAGGTATTTCTAGACGATTATTATTTTAAATTCTGCGAACAAAGTCTAATTCAATAATAGACGCGCAACAGTTCACTAGTTTTTAGTTTCTTAAAGATGATAACATGCAACAGTTCACTAGTTTTTAGTTTCTTAAAGATGATTTCTAAACGATTATTATTTTAAATTCTGCGACAAAGTCTGATTCTATTGTTTGTTTGTGTTATATACTTGACACCTGCAAGTGGTGTGAAGTGGTAGTTTCGGATTCCATTTGCAGAAAAAAAAAGTCTCTCCGAAATCCTACATTAATATCTATCTATACTATAAAATAACCAAAGTGTTCCATAAAAATTTCAGGATTTGTGAAATGTTCCGTCATAGAAAAAGTTTAGGAAATGCTGATCTACAATAACATCAAGTGGAAAAGATCATGAAGCAAGTGTAAAGAATCAGTCCAAAGCATTTTAAAAGCAGAGATTCATCAAAGGAAAGTTATGTTGTCAATTTGATGGGCGTGAAAAGGCATTGTGTTTTTGCAACTGCTTTTTCAAGGAATAAAATGATTAATTCGAGTGTGTACTGTGGACAAGTGGATAAATAAAATAATGTCATTGGTCAAAAGTGTCCAGAATTATTGAATCACAAAAGAGTTGTCTTTCATCAGTATAATGCCAGACCACATTCATCATTGGAGATTCACCAGAAATTGTTGCAATTAGGATGTGTTACTACATCCTCCTTATTCACCAGACCTTGCACCATAGACTTTTACTTGTTTCCCTCTCTTTGTAATTCTTTAAGAGGAAAAATCTTTGATTCCGATGACAATATCAAACAATACCTGTATCAGTTTTTTGCCTCAAAAGACAAAGACATTTTTGAACAAAGAATTATAAAGTTACTGAAAAGATGCAAAAAAGTAATGAATCAAAATGATCAATACATTGTTGAATACAGTTGTTGTTTAATATCAAAAAGTTTTGTGTTATTTACTTAGAAAAAAACCGCATGAATTTATTGGCAACCCAATGTTTAATATATATATAAAAAAAAAACAGAATCAAAACACGAATGGAAATTTTGTTGCAAACTGATGGGAATGGAAAGCTACTCAGCTCACACGTAATTGTTGGAAATGCAAATCTGGTATCCAAATTCAACATTTCCTAAATCAACAGAACTATCTGAAAATACATAAATTGCTGATCAAAAACATCAAAGATTGCTACATTTCTATTTAATTTTAACTAATGCACATACATTACATGCTAATTCATTACAAAAGCTGATCTACATATTCCTGATCTTATTTGTGAAGCATTTGTTAAATTAATATTTTTGAATTTATTTAAATATAAATATTTAGATACACCTGCATATTTTTAATAATATAACTGAGATGAAATAAGCATTTTTAGAAAGAAATAGGGTACATCTATTTGCTACCATAGACACGCAATTAGCACAAAGAGGACACAATATAATAACTTCATATACAGTATTTTTGATCATATTTGTACAATATTATATTACTGTATATATAATTTACAAAATATTATAATACAGTGAAACCTCTCTAAGTTGGACACATTTGGTTCCTTCAAAATGTGTTCAATTTAGAGAGATGCCCAACACAGAGAGATTCATAAAATTGAAATTTTCTCTGAACATACTAAACACTAAATTTTCATGTTAATGCAAACATTTATTGAAATCAAATTGGAAACCTTTATTATTTTAAATAAAACTCAAAAATGTCAAATACACACTGCAGTCTGTTAGCTTTCAACATAAGAATCAACATAAGAAGTATCTATTTGAAAAGAAGTCTGTAAGTAGAGTTTGCAGTGCTTTCAACATAACAACTATTTATTTGAAAAGAAGTCTGTAAGTAGCGTTTGCCTCTATTTAATTTACACTTTATCCACACATTTTCAATTTTATTTATTTTTAATTTAATTTACACTTCATCCACACATTTTCAATTTTATTTTTTCATACCAAATAGAGTTTCAACAATCTCTGGTTCATTATTAGAAAATACTGTTCAATTGCCTTTTTATATTTAATTTACACTTCATCCACATATTTTCAATTTTGTTTTTTCTTATACCAAATAGGAGTTCAACAATCTCTGGTTCATTATTAGAAAATGCTTATCATTCAAATTCCATTACTTATTCCAAAACTATTTCATGATCATTCGGTTCCTCTTCCAACAAAGTCTCTATATGAATTGTGCTGGATATATTCTTTTCAATTAAATCACTGGCTGTACAATTTTCATATTTAATGGACAAGATTGTGGTCAAAATTTGTAAAATCTTCAGTTAAAATTTTAAGATGATAGTTCTCAGGAAGAGCACTCAGTTCTAGGTCAAAGTTATTGATTTCTTGCATTCCTTCCTCAGTGAAATCTATAATGAACCCAGCTTTTTTAAAACATTTGTGAATAGTTAATTGTGAAACTTCTTGTCACGCAACATAAATCAATCTCACTGCATCCAGAATAATAAATGATCAACAACTCACTTCTTTTGGTCTAATATCAATTTGTTTAATTTTCTTTTATTGCTTTTTAACATCTCTAAGGAAAGCTTAATTATAGCAATAGAAGAAATAGCACACATTTCTCAAAGAAAAACGTAAAATATAAACCAAACCAAAACTAGCTAATTATAGCTCAAATATTTTTAATTTTAGTGCAAATAAAATATTCTAACTATAATTGAGCTAGTTTTGATTTGATTTTTCTCAATGCTCAATGTTTGTATTTACAGTAATAAGTAAACCATGGATTTTATAAGTCATTAGCAACCATCTCAAGGCATGACTAATCAATGTGATGAATTTTTTTTTCACAAATTCCTTTGGTTAATCTTCTAAACCTAAATAAAATTCTTTCTCAAATTCCTTTGGTTAATCTTCTAAACCTAAATAAAATTCAAGATTTTATTCCAACCAATAATCAAAAAGTATCCATCTTATTACAAACAGTTGTTCAAGATACAAGATTGGATGTATCAATTTGTTTAATTTTCTTTTATTGCTTTTTAACATCTCTAAGGAAAGCTTAATTATAGCAATAGAAGAAATAGCACACATTTCTCAAAGAAAAACGTAAAATATAAACCAAACCAAAACTAGCTAATTATAGCTCAAATATTTTTAATTTTATTGCGTTGTTTCTTATGCATAATAACATCTATTTTTGATTATCCGGATTTAACGAATACCTTGATTTAATGGATAAAAATCTCAACCCCGCACGATTCGTTAAATCGGGGCTTGATTGTATATCAAAAATCAAAAAAATAATTTATATTAACCATTTATATAGGCATATAGGTTTTTGATATAATCTTTATAGAATTTTCTGCAGCCTATATAACCATGCTTTTAACATATCAGACTGATATTCATTTAACATTTCTGTATTGAATTCTTTTTAATATCTTGATCAGTTCTTTTATCAGATCTTCTAGTTCACCACCCTAGCATTGTTCCAATTAATATCAAAACTGTATTCATAAAAGTTCTTAGCCAATGCTGTTCCTGATTTCTCCAACATTATGTCATATCATAAGGCAGGTTTACACCAAGCCATAAGCATTAACACTGTAAATGTTGTATACAGCATAGAAATGTGTGCCACAAAACATGACATCACCAAACATTGAAGAAAAGTTCCAATCTGCTCTCTTAAAATGTTTGGTGTTCCACTTTCTGTATATGATGTATCTGTACTCTGTCAATGTCGTCTGTTCCTCCTTCTGTCATTTGTAATTCTAAATTGAAAGTGTGTATGTCCAGTGCTGGCATTGGTCATCTAAAACATAAACATAGTTGATGTCTCATGGCACACATGCTTCAGGTCTCAGCATTCACTTTGCAGTTATGAAGGAGAAGGTTATGATTAAATAGAAATAGAATCCTTGAGAAGCGGAATTACTAAAGCAATATATGTATAATCCTATCAGGAAACATAGTAGAGAGAATCCTGAATGGCACAAGGTTAAAAACAAATTAGACTTGGTAGACGATAATGAGCTAACATGTACAAGAGATGAATAAACAAACCTGATGGTAATTCTAGATAGAAAAATATATATAAGTTTTGGAAAAGTACATAAATGAATAAACTTAAACTAACATTCAAAACACAAAACAAAAGTTAGTTACCATAACAATGACTTAGCAACAGTAAGATAAATATCAATTTATATTATAAAATATATATATAATAAATATATATATAAG
>AYEL01051163.1:0-15732 GCA_000484575.1 Olivierus martensii | reverse complement strand
TTTTCTTATTTATCGTTATCTAAAGTTACATTGTGTTACAATATTACATGTCACTAGAAATACACGTGCGACACCAGAATCAAATAGCACATAACTAGCTAATTTTAGCTCTTGTAAATCAAGCATATTTGATTGAGGAGAACAGAAAACACTTTGTGTTTACACCAAAAAATATTTATTTTCACAACCCAAGCTTTGATTACAAAAAGCTTTGAATTATCATCTTCAGGTGAACTAACTATGAAATTTAAGGTAGCTTTCCTTAATATGACATTGTAGTCAAATCCTGGACTGTGAAAATAAACATTTCTCTGCAGTAAACACAAACTATATTTGTTTTGCATGATAAATAGTTTCCATAAAGTAACTGCTGATACTATCAACCACATTCGATCAGTTTATTTACGGCTGACGATTGTGATGTATGTTAATACATTGTATGATATTCCTAAAATCTCAAATATACTATAAATTTGGTAAAATAAAGTTTGCATTAATTACATTGTATATATTTGAGAAAACCTTAAAAGTAACAGAAATCTATTCAAAATGATATCATAGTGACCCTTGTTTAGTTCTTAGGGCAAGATATGCACTAGTCATGAAATTTCGGTCTATCTTCTATTTAGGAAATTTTATTTACTCATTTTTTGCATCGACCTTTTATATAAAATTGTCTTGAAACCTCTGAAAGATTGCGAACCTCGTTTGCCCCACCTTTTTTACTGCTTTTATTAATATTTACTGTTATAGCCATTATTACAGATGGTCAACGAAAATTAAACAAAAAAGATTATTTCGGGAATTCTCAAGAATTCTTGGGAAATACGATTTCCCATTCTCGATTCCCGAAGGTTCCAAAATGTCGGAATTTTGGAAACACTAATACTAATATAGTAAGTGTCTAATCTGTTCTCTTTATATTATAGATTCTTTACATTTCATGTAACTGCTAAATGTGCAGTATCCTGCAGCATGTAAACATGTTTTTACTGTATTGTATGGCTTCGATTATACTCTGCACAACAGAAATATTACAAACAATAGCATCAACCCAAATTGCAAACATTATCTCCAAAGAAAATTTCAGACATATTTAGTAAATCTAAAAAAAAGTGTACAAGATGTTAATCTATCAGTATTACAACAATTTCCATCAAATATACCACTTTTCTCTATTTTAAAAGAAATTCATTTATTATTTTTAAATAATTTAAATTTTCTAGATATTGCATTCAGTTTTAGTTGATGTCTATTTGTAAAGTTTTAGCATTCTTCTTCAAAAGGTCTGAACAAATACGAGAGTACTTAGTAGGCTTAAAAGTCTTTCCTTTGATTTAAATTTACAATTGTCACATTAACTTTGGATCTGAATGAGGAAAATAATGAAAAGATGTTCCATTTTTTATATATGAATCTTTTTTCACATGATTCGAACAACCAAAAACACAACAAGAGGTTGGCATTTCGAAATTTTACTTCCCAAAGTTTTGACTGTTTTCCTTCTATCACGTGACACAACTACCGCTCTGACATTACGTGCATGTATCTCATTTTTTCCTAATTTTGATGAAAATGTAACAAAAAAAATGAAAAATTAAAATATATTTTTATTTTAACAGAATTTCCCAATATTTTTCTATTATCTACAATATTTTTTCAGTTTTAAGCATTTTATAGATCAATGTATAAAAAATTTGATTTTTATTTAAAATTTGAAAAATATCATTTCATTTCAAAACTAGAATAATTTTGATATATCAAATTACAAAATCAACATAATGGAATTAAAAATGCAAATTCTACTGCATGGTTTCATTTAAAACAATGCTTATAAAAATCTAATTTAAAAATTATTTTCAGAAACTGAAAAAATTTAGGAACCACCGTCAGAAATGGGTGTTTTCATGTAATTAACATAAAAAAACTGATTTGTAATAGCTGGAATAATAAAATCAGGATTAAATTTTTTTTTTATGAGGTTTTTTTAATCACTTTGTTCTGATATTATACACATAAATAGCACATAGGCATAATTAAGTCATGACATCTCTACACATCAAAATCACTGAAGGGTTAAAGCAGATTTAATCTTCTAAAAGGAAGGAAAACTTTTTATTGGCATGTAATCTCTTAAGGTAAGGATTCAAAAGTAAAGAACTTCATGAAATAATAATCTTTCAAAAACTGCATATACGTAGATATAGGGAGGAATACTAGTTTCTTTGACTTATCTTCTCTCATATAAGTGATATTTTCCCTTTTTAATCATTTGTCATTCATTTCGATTGTAGCTCTTTGTTTAATACAGTAGTTGTGTTGCTTACTGACTAAACCATTTGCTAATATATGCCCATCTTGCTACATTTCTAGAAGTATCTTGTAGAGATACTGGAGTAACTTGAGTTACTGCCAGATGTTCAGGAAGGCACATTTTGGTTCTTAATGGAGAAATTTTTCAACAGGACAAAAGGAGATATTTACCACTATTGTAGTCAAATCTTTGAGAGCTAATGATTTCACTTGGTATTACTTCAATTATTTCTTAAATACCTATTCAAGTTTGCTAATATGTAAATAATTTAAAGCACTGTTTATACATTGTATCACCTGCAAACTTTATTGAATCAATGGACTGAGAGTTGTAGCTATTACTAAGTAGAATCTCTTCAAGCTATTTGTATCAGAGTCTGAAAAATGATCTTCTTGTATACAAAATTGCAAAGTTGAGATATTTTGCTTTTATCTGGTATAAAATTGACTTACTGGAAGTAATAATTTTATGTATTTTAATATTACTTTCATCTATGTATATATAAGTTAATTTTTTAAGTTATTTAAGTTTTTAAATTTTAAATGTTTAAACTTTAAACATACTTTAAATGTTCTTATGCTGTTCTATTCACTCATAGTGATCTGAAATCCTAAAGCACTTTGTATGTCATTCTTTGATTAACTGTCTATTTCTGGTTCTTCTAAGCAGCTTATTCAATCTAGCATAAATAAACCAATGATGAACAAGAAATGAAAAATAGAAAAAGTGCAAGTAAAAAATTGGTATGCAATAGAAGAAATACATTATTTAGCATAGTATGTAATGACAAGGACTATACTGAAGTTAAAAAAAACAAACAAGTGTATATAAAACACAAATAATAAAGATACAAGTAATAAAGAAGTATATATAGGCTACACAGTAAAAATATCTCATTGAAAATAAAAGACCATAAAGAAGATGTGGAATTGAAATCTCTTAAAACAGTGCTCTCTAACAAAATAAATTGCATATGAAGTAAAAGTAGAACAGGATGACAGAAGTTGATTAAAGCTATTATAAAACAAGAAAAAGGTAGGATACCAGAAAATAGTGATTTTTAAAAGAAAAACTAAAAAAATGATAATATGATTAATAAATTAAGTTCATGGATGATAAGCACAGCATTAAAAAGATGTAATAATAAATCATAAATCAATAATAAATCATTTGCAGGATTGTAAGGGAGTTACTAGATTCTATTTGGCTAACCAGCTATATATTAGACATTGATCACTTTTAAAAATTGTATAACAGTAGTATTATTATAATAAAGCTTGTAATAGTCAAACTTTTATTTGTCATGATTACTGTGACAATGCATATATAGTAATGTTTAAAATAGTTACTCTATGACTAGATATAGTGTTCGATGTTCTAATTTTCAGTCTTTTGAAACATATTATACTGGAGAAGGCTTAAAGAAAGCCAAAAAATTTACAAAACAGTTTTTAAGTTTTATTTTGTAGAAAAAATTAGTTGATATGTATGAGTGCTAGTTTGGTGACTTATATTAAAATAGTAAAGAACAACTGTGTTTTAGATAGATTTTACTATTAAGGAACTTTAAAGGAAAATCTGTACTCATTTGATTTCATTTTATAATAATGTTTTAGATCAGTTGAGTTTTAGTAGTCATAGACAATTCTTTTATATTTTTATAGAATATATTAGAGAGATTTTTGTAATTTATAAAAGCAGAATTTTTTAATCTTTTAAAGATTGGATTTAAAGTTTTATTGTATAAGATAATGAAATCAATATGCACACTTATTTTCTAAAAAAATTCTGTTAATTGTATTTAGTTCACTATATCTGACATTTTGCATAACATCTTAATGTTACTTGCATTTTGTTCTTTATCCTCATCATTCATTTCATATAATTAATATTGATGATAATTCTTATTATATCATAAATTTTTATAAATTTGGAAATTTGTTATTTTTTAAGTTAAACTTTTTGTGTTTGAGTTAAAAGAATAGAAAATAATCATAATATTGTGATAACCTGGCTATCTACAGATAGTCATTGGATATTGTGCAAAAACTTTTGTATAAATAAAAATACATATTTTTTTTTATTTGCCAGTTTTTTTAGGAATCATTCTGAGAAATTTATTTTGAATTCTTTCTCTGGGAATTATTATAAAAAAATATTAATTGTTTTAGAAATATTTGAAATAATATTTACAAGAAAAATTAATTGAAATTTTGATATTTTAACTTTTAAACAAAAATCTGAAGGTTGATGGGTAATATATAAGAGTGATAGAAAAAAAATCTAGGTTCTGCTATAATTAATAACTATTCATTTTAAAAAAATTAATTTTAGGAAGAACAGTTAAGTCAGCAATACTGGGGAAGAGGATCTATTGTCACATGTCAGGAAAAGTATGATCCAACTCTTCCATTTTATGAACTTTATCGTTTAGATTTTGAACAATTTAAACGTTTCTTCAGTCTTCTGTCTCCCTGGGGACATGGTCAAAAATATGAATACTTAGCTTTAAGAATATATAAGGTAATCTTTTTTGCTTCTAGCTCTGAAATTTTATGATATATACTTTAATGCACTTTTATTGCATTAAAGTATATAGCATAATGTGTTTTTAGATAATGCATTTTTTTTAGATAATGGATGAAAATCAAGACAATCTCATAAATTTTCGTGAATTAGTTCAAGCATTTGCATTGATGTGCCGAGCTGATATAAATGAGCGTGTGAAATTAATTTATGTAGCACATTTAGTTCCTGGAATTCAAGATTTTGACATTGTTTCTCCAGGAGGTTCAGGTAAGAACATTATATAAATATTGAATTTTAAATTCTTGATTTTTGTTTATAAAAAATATAAGTATACTTTAAAATTGAGGTGATCACATCCACTCTGCTTCCTTTCTGTTAAATAAACTTATTAAATTCTTAAAATTAATTATTAACACTTAGTATAGAAAGAATTAAAAATATTTGTACATTTGTTGAAGTACTATAATTCAATAATAATTAAAACACAAAAAATTTGATCTAAAATTTTAAGGGGGAAAAAAGTATGAAAAATTTTAAATGCATTCCATTTTAGAGTATTAGTGAATCTTCCTTTTTAGTTTATTAACTATTTAAATAATTAATAAACTAAAAAGTTAACTTAATCATATCATTATTCTATATGAAATTAAAGAAATAAATTATCTGATATGGATAAACTACACTAAATAAGAATATAAAAACCTTTATCTCTTTTAATATTATTTTAAGAGATTTTTATAACTTAAAAAGGAAGTTTGTTTATGAAAAACTTATTTTCTGTTGTTGATTAAATCTAAATCTAAATTTATTAACTTTTTAACTATTGACAACATGCTGAATGGATCTGTTTTAAATGTGGTGTGTTTTTATTAGCTTTGGTTATTATTTTTTAAGAAATTCTTAAAATAAGAAAAATAAGAAAAATAAGAAACTTTAATAATCAAAGAATTAAATGCTCTTAAATATTGTTTTTAAGGAATTTTAGAATTTAGAAATGTGCTTCACCTTCATAATAGCTTTTATGCATATAAATATTTACTTCATGAAAACTATCTTGATGGCAAACCCATTTCTGCTAGATTCAAAGCTTGTCAAAAATAAATCTTTGTTTAATGACTTTAGAATTTAAACTAAACTGACAATAGTAAATAAATTTCTTATAGAAAAGAAATACAAAAATGAAAGAAAAAGTTATGAAAAATACTTTTTCAACTATGAATGCTATACAAAGTTTTTTCTGATATTCTGAAAATTAAACTCAGTTATGGTATAAATAAAAACATTAAGAAAATTATATAAATTTAAACATTTCGGTTTTATTTTGTAGTAAAATAAGAGTTATTCTGTTGTATTCAAGATTAGTGATTAGTGTTTTTATTGTTTTTCTAAATTTGCATCTATTTTTTGATAAATAAAGCTATTTTATTAAAATATAGATAGTCTTCATATTTACAATTCATACTTATGACAGGAATGTAATCAATGGATTTCAAATCCATTGATCAATGCAATTCAGTGGATTCAAATTCCAAGCCCAATGGTCTCATAGATAGAAAATGTCTTTTTTTTGTGTTTGGTTCTTATAGTTTTGTCTTTTCTTCTAGTAAAATTTAATTATGAAAAATCTATAAATTTTGGGCATTTCCAACTTCTGACCAAACCAAGTTTATGATACAAGGTTCAAATTGATCCCCATCATAAGGATGGGGCATCAATTTGAACCTTGTGGGGATTGTGGATTATCTATAGTATTAATATATTATATCTGCAATTAATAACTTATTAATTGCAGAAATAATATATTAATACTATAAGAAATTTTTTTCCTAATTTATAATTTAAATTTCTAATTAATATTTTGCTATTATGATTTAAAAATTGTCAAAAGATAACCTTTATTTAATATAGTTAATAATGTGATTTCCAGAAACAATATATAAAAAGTGAGACTTCAGGAACTTTTTTAGTAATAATATAAATTTAGTTTTTTTTATAATTAATGATTATTAATTGAATTTTAAAAAATATTATTTAAAAAATGCAAAAACAGTGTAGATAACTTTCTAAGCTGAAACTATAATTGATTAAAATTAGAAATTCTTATAAAATTATAAAAACTATAAGTCTGTTATAGCACAAATTCACAGTGGAAAAACTTTTAAAAACCAGAGAAGCGCTTTCAGCTTTATTAAGCTATCTTCAACTCATTAGAATAACATATTAGAACATAAGAACAAGTGGAAGTATAGTTATATATATTCATTTCTTATAAAATATCTTAAATATCCAATTCTTTTTCAAAAATTTCAGTACATTGAAATATTTCTAGTAAATCATTTGAAAAATAAACTAAATCTATTAGCAAAATATATGCAATGATTTTTCCTGTAATTTTAATTCTAAAATTGTAAATATTTAAAGTTTCTATAATGATGAATTTTATAAATTATTTTCTCACTTCCTTATATATGTTTAATTATTAATTCTTTTCATTTTACAATGAAAATTTGAAAATTATCATCATAGAGCTACCATAATTTTTGTGATGTTTACTACATTTTTAATGTTTTAATTATATTTATATTGTTTTTATAACAAATATTTTTATTTGTTATAAAAACAATTGTTATAAAAATTGTTACAAATATTTATATTGTTTTTATTTTTGGCTTTAAATTACCAAATTATTAAATTAACTTGATAATAGTATAGTATAAAAATATCAAATATTGCAGTAGAAACACATTAAATACAATGTGTAATAAAATTCTGCAATCATAGATTTGTTCTAGTAGGTATTCAAACTGTGAAAATTTTTCCAGATATTAACTTGATGTTTTGTGCTTTCTTAATAAGATCATCTTTTCTTAATCTTATGCAGTATATAATACTACTATTCAACACTCATCTTCAATGTATTCTTTTAGTTTTTCAATTTTTATATTGGTTTTACACAATAGACTTTAATAATGTTCTGTATCTTAAGCTTTTTGCACTTAAAAGGATATATTAAAGGTTTTCTGAATAGTATTCTAAATTGTTTGCAGGTAATCTTCAAAGTAACAGAAACATATATTATAGAAATAAATAAGAATTTTAGCTGTAAATTATAGAGGTTATAATATATTCAGTTTTTCCTTTTAACAAACCTACTAATATAAGTGCTTAGAACAAGAAATATATCTATAATTTATCTAATAATTATGTTTTTTTTTTTATTATTTCCTGATCCGTTTTCAGGTATTAATTAAAAATAAACACTTTCTATACTTAATCAAGTTATAAAATTGAGTTGCCTTTTAAATAATTGTTTTTGTAACAACTTGAAAATTGTATAGAATTCATTTAGAAATAATATTAGATGTATTATAATAAATGCATTTCCTGTTTTATATGCTTTATATATTAATCTGATTTTATTAAAGTATTTATCTAAATCAGAAATGATGGGTTGTTTCTTTTTAACTTTAGCAATTATAAACACTAAAACAAATAATCATCTTCCTATTGCAATATTGATTAATAAAAAATTGGATATTTTTCATAAAATACAAATTTGTACATTAATAAATAAAATGGTATTTAAAAAAGTATTCTAAAATAAAAATTATAGATTAAATAAATAATTAACAAAAATTTAATTTTCTGAATATTAATAGATAGATTATTAATACCATTTATTTTGTTTGTCTATAAGTCAATTGCCTTGCTTGAAAGTTAAAAATGGTAGCAATTCAAGATGTAGCACATCACAATAGTTGTATAATTATTGGTCACAATACAAAACACAGGAAATGTAAACTTATATCATATATATAAAATGATTTTATTATTATTTTATATGATATTATGTAATTATGAAAGATAAGAGTGTAGATTGTTTGTTATAGTGTGACCAAGGATCATGGCATTTTATTATTATTTTATATGATATTATGTAATTATGAAAGATAAGAGTGTAGATTGTTATAGTGTGACCAAGGATCATGACATATTGGTAGACAATATAATTCTTATAGCAGATAGAAAAAAATTTATTTTGTTGACTCATACATAAGAAAACCTGTCTATAAATATCAGTTTGTTTTGAAATAATAAATATTATAAATGGATATAAAGACAATTCCAGACATATGTAGAAATTTCCTTATTTACAAAAAAATAAGCTGATTGAGTGAATAAAATTAAAACACAAGATATAAGCATTCTTAGCATTTTTCTTCTTATTTCATTACTTATTATATGTATATGTGTTTTAAATGTCTATTAGATTAGTTTTGATTAAAGAGCAGCTGGATCGCTCTTAAAAAACTTGGAAATGTGAGTCTCAAAATTGAATCTAGCTTTCAAGATGATAAGCATCTGCTTTATCATAAATCTGGCTGACTTATTCTTTAATATAACTATTTTTAATGCTTTATCTTTAAGGATTTGCTGAACAATCCACTTACATAAAGGGAGATTTGCTGTATATAGTAATAATTAAATATTTCTTAAAAATAACTCTAGAATATATTATATTGCTCTTATATGATCTTAATAAAATGATCCTCCTTCTCAGTTATCTATTGCCATTTGTATAAGTAATAAATCTGATTTTTTAATAAAATTTAAAATTTGAGGTTTTTTCTTTCTAATTTGATCAGAGAATTAAATGAAAATTATAAATATACAAAATCTGTTTAGAATATTAAAAATAAAATCAACAATATTTTAAATGTAAATTTACAAATTAAAGAAAAAATATAAAAATAGAGATGAAGTTTACTGTGAACAAATAATTAATTGAAAAACTTTCCCAGGGTTGTGTGAAATTTAAAAAAAAAAGTGAATAAAATATAGTTTCCAATTTAATGAATTAATTTGTTCCTGGAATGAACTCATAAAGTAAGAACTTTATAAATCAAGAATCAATTTTCCATAGACATAATGTTAAATGCAAGTATTCTATTTTCAATAATGAAATTTGACCATAGCAAAATTAAATAAAGACCAACAATATCAATAGTTTATGATTAAACAATGATATTTTTATCTAAATAAATGAAAATATGGCCTTTAAACTCAAGCAAATTATAGTAAGAAATTATTTGTGATATAAATGTTAATGAATTTGTAAAATATAGATAAACAACACTAATCAGGAAAGAAAAATTTTGTTACAGAAATGTTTTCAATCTAATCATGAGGTCTTTTTTTAGCTGTATTACTGACATAAAAAGATTACAATGGCAGGATGAAGTATCAATTGTTCGTCATTTGATCTTCCAAAATCACATCTACCAGACCTTGCTAAAAAAAATTCTTTGAATAAAAATGAACATTTTATCTGGTATATGTCAAGAGATCTGAAAATTCCCAAGCCAATCTAAGAAGAGGAAATACAACAATCAACTATAGTTTCTATGCATTAGAGCACAACATTTCCATGAAATGGTCAGATGGAAGTATTTTGGATATAATCCAAAATACTACTACAGACTTTTTGTGCAGACTGCCAAAACAATTCATATCCTTAACCAATACAAAATTAATTTCATCATTAACAAATGTGATCCTAATAGTCTATCAAGTGCCTGATCATGATGCATTAATTGATTATAAAATATATGTCATCTTATATTGGACACCTACCAACAAGATGTGCACCAAATTGAAATTTCAGTCTTTTGACATTTTATGTATTTTTTATTGTGTATCATAATTGTATTGTCATTATACATATTATTGTTAATTTTTATTTTTTACTGTTACTATTATTAACATTATATATATGTATTTTATTTTTATTTTATTTATTTTTTACTTTTATTTTTCCCCATAATGTATGTTATACTTAATGATACCCTAGTAGCATTCCTAAAATCCATATTTTTCTTAATTTTTATATTACAAATTCCATTCATATTCTTCTTAATCTGGGGCTCATTTATTTTTTGTAAGATCAAATGATGAACAATTGTGGTTTCATCTTGTTGTTGTTACTTTTCTGTGTCAGTAGTTCAACTGAAGAATGAGTAGGTCAAAAATGTTTCTGTAATAAAATTTTCTCTCTGATCAGTGCTGTTCATTTTAATTTCATATTAAAAACAATTTTTATTCTTTGTTTTTATTAACATATAAGTAGCTAAGTTTTTATAGATATGAATGGCTGCTTTAGCACAATTTAGAAATGAAAGTTATTTATACAATGTGTTGGTAAAACTTATTATTTATTGCAATTAATGTTCATAATTTTGATTTTTTTTATGTTTCATATTTGAAAAAACTCATAAATCTGGAAATTCATAAACTGAGAACTAATAATTAATTTTTTTTATTTAAAATCTTTTTATTTTTATATGTATTATTGTTACTTTAAACCCTCCATATTAAAATTAAAACTTATTCTAATATTTATTAGATATTGCTTTAAATTTCATACTTATATAATATATATTAGTATGTTGTAAATAGGATTTATAATGCTAATATAATGATTTAATTCTTGCATTATGTGTTTTAGTGTTTTCAAATTGCTCCAATTCATGAATTGACATTTTCCAATACCAGTATATTAAATATAAAAATTTAACAATGCAGTTATTTCTGCAATAATTATTATGCATAAATACTAATTTTTTATGTCACAAATGCATTGTATATTATTTATTCATACTTACTGTTTTCTCTTTGAACAATGTCTGTGAAGAAGTTAACTCTGACCTGTCCTGTTTTACTTTATTATGCTCTTTTATTATTTATCGTTATTTTCAATATTATCTAATGTATTATATTTTAGTTTCCACATTCTCCATCTCGGTATTTAGCAATCACGTATTAGGGATAGACATCCATATTCCAGACGAGCTTTCCTGGCTAATGATGTCATCTAAATCTAAATAAGTTTTACCCACTGAGCCAATATAAGAATGATCTCTTATCAATGTTTTGTTCAGAATATAATTAAATTGTAAAGAGGATGACATGAATTGATTACACTGTAAGCTAATAAATTTGATATTGTTATGCAAACTTATGCAAATGAGTGAAGTGTGGGAATGTAAGTCACTCGGTATAAAAACAGAAACAACCAACGACACAATGAGGTGTCAGTTCTAAAGTAAAATTGGCTGACTTGTAAAGATCGACCAAGGCTTAAAGTTTATATCAGTGCTGGAGGTAGTAGAATTAAGTAGTATTTAAGGTTTATTTCTTTTGAATAATTGAATTTTTGGATATCTGAGTTGGATAAAATAAGTTTTGTTGATTGATTGTTGCTTTATTAGTGTTTTAATAAAGCTTTAATTAACACTTTTGTAAGTGTTGTGAGTTATAATAAATTTATATTTTAGATGTTATTTAACTTGTTTTGAGAATTTATTCAAATTATTAGTATAAGTTTCTAACATCCTTTGTTGTTTTCGATCTAATACTTATTCGTTACTTCTAGTTGTTAGTTTCCAGTTATTTGTTTTTGCCGGTTAAACATTAACCGTTGTTAGATTGGTTTAATTTAATTATATTTAGTTTAGAAAGATAGTGAAAGACCTGAGCTCAGGCCAAACTCTGGAATTTGCAGAGTCGTTAGACTATTAGGTTTAGCTTATAATTAATATTACTGGTATTGTTAAAATTCACGACTTTGCATGTCAAGTATTAGTTTCAGTATCTGGCATTATGTCAGTACTGATTTAATATCAATAATTTCAATCAACACAATTTGTAAATATTTATTATTATTACTTAGAAAGTGAATTCATGTAAAATTCATGTAATTCATTTTTATTAATGATCCAAAAACACTATACGTATTAAATATACATGAATTATCCTATAACAATATTTTTCATTAATAAATATTATATAATTCATATTACTATAGTAATTTGATTAATTACAGATACTCCTCACTTAATGACCTACCTGTTTAACGACTGCTCGAACTTACGTCCAAGCTTAAGACTATTTTTTTTAATGGAATATTTGGTTCTTGCTCATACGCATCGCTTACGACTTTTGTTTGTAATTTCCCCACACTCGTAGTTCCAAAAAAACTGAAGAAAAATACCGTACTTTGTTCATAATTAAGATATAAATTTTTAATTTGAAATTTGTTTCCAATATTTTAATATAGGAACAAGTTTTTCGCTTACCGACCAATTCATTCTACGACCGAGTCATGAGAACGAAACCCAGTCGTTAAGTGAGGAGTACCTATATCAATTAAATCAATTATTATTATTAATATTTCTGACTGCAAATTTTACTTCTAACTTTTGAAGTTAAAATTTTATGAGAAAAGAAACATATAAAAATAAATTAAGATTATATGTTATAATTTATTGAAAATGTAGATGGTGATTTCAAAAGTAAGCATATAATATAATTATTTAATAATCAAAAATAAGATTATATTACAGATATTCCCAGTTTGCACAAATAGTTGAGACCAAAGTTTTTTTTACACCTAATCCAAATTTATAAGTCAGAAAAATCTCTTCAAAAACTCTTAGGTCTAAATATATTATAGTGATTGTTTCTATATAATATTATGACACCATATTATTCATTGATTGAAAGAGAAACTATTTTTGCATAGAATGATATTTTACCAATAATATGATACTTAAAATCAAATAATATGCAAACCATAGATAGATCAAGTAACATGAATTTTTACATGTTTGTACTTGTAACTTACAAATACAGTAGATATTTATAAACTCAATATATGAATAAAATGTAAAAAAAATTATGAAAACTATTTTATATAAAACTGAATTTACAGAAGTCAAATATACATAAACTGAGGAATACCTATATTTGGCAGTTATAATAGAATACTTAATATTTTGAGTTAATTGGATATTTCAATTTTTTAATGTAGTTTATATATTAAAATTTGTATATTGTACTTTTCTTTTTTCATTAATTCTGTTTCATTCAAATCTAAACCTTATACCAAAATTCAACAATCTAACTTCCTAGTTAAAAATTTATATTACATTAAAATGTTTAACTTTGACTTCTATGTATTTTAGTTGAAAATAACCCTGCTAATAGCAACTTATCAACAGGGTGATTTTCAGTAAATAATAATAAAGTATTATTATTAAATACTAAAAACATTTTTACTTCCATAGACTAATTCTTAAGAAAGTACAGTAAAACCTCGATTTCAATTTAGATATACAATGCTTCGTGCATTTAAAGCGGATTTAGCCCTACATACATACTTCCCCTGGCGTAAATTTGCAGCCTTTCTAAATGAGATTTGTTTATCCTTATGGATATTCTGTAAAAAAAAATTTCTGCTGGCAAATATTGAACTATGAGTGGGAATACATGAGAAAGGAAGATTTTTGTTTTAACTGTTTGCCACTTCGGGTTTCGACTAGGAAAAACTAAAAATTCAGAATTTTAAATAAGAAATGTTCAACATTTCGAGTTTGGCCTAGGATATACTAGAACGTCCGACACACGTTAGGACTTTCTCATTTTGACTAGGAAATTCTAGTATTTCCTGAATTCCGGTTTGTCCTGTAACATATATAGTGAATTCATACAGTATAGTATTTTATATATATATTAAATTAAAGCTAGATCTAAACAAAGATATGTATAAAAATTATTTAATATGTTCAAATTCTAATGCTAAATAAAGAACTGTGGCTTCAGAAAAAATACATAATATGATTACATAACAAATTTTCAGAAAAAATGTATCAAGTGGTCTGATAAAATTTGGAGGCATATTATATGGTTTTTTTCGTGTTTTAGAATACACTTTGCTTTTAAAGTTAGCACTAGAATAGTGCTAACTTTAAAAGCAAAGTTTTTAGCCACTATGGGCCAAGAAAAATTGAAATTTTAAAGATAATATTTCCAGGATCTTGCTTTAAATACAGGCATCAGTCTCGGTCCTGTCAAATTTGATACTATTAAAAATGCTATTACAGATATCTATTTGAAAACATTTAATAAGATAATGAATGCAATTATTCCCTTCAGCACAATACAAAACACATTGCATTCTAATAGCTCAGAATATTTAGATTCATTTTTCAGATATTGAAAAAAGTCATTGATGAAAAATGAAAGAATAAGAGAATCTTAATGCTTTATAGGTAATTCTTTGAAATTTTGTCTTCAAAATTTTTAATTTATGTAAATTATTTTGATCTTGAAGATTTTTGAAAATATATTTGAAATTACTTTTATAATTAAGCAAATGTAAAACAATTCTGCACCCATATTTTTACAAGAATATTTTAGAAATAATAATGTCATTAATGCCATTATTTCTAATTTCTGATTTTTAAAGTACAATAAATCCCTGACTTATGCAGTTAATTTAATTCATCCAAAAAATTTCTGTATAAGTCAAAAACCACATTAATTTTATTCCTTAATACTTTCATTTTTTTCTCCTGGATTTTTAATTTATAACTAATGATTTTCCTAACTGATATATTCCTTTCTATAGTTCTGAAATTCCATATATATGAATGATGCATTAGCAAACAGAATAACCAAATGAAATTTATGAGCATCTTATTAATGCATAGATAAAAAATTTAAGGTCATATTACGATATTTTGCAAAAAAAATAAAGCATTCAATGAATTTTTTTATTCATGTTTTATGGAAATTCAGCAAAAATAGAGACTTATGCATCCATATATATCTAAAGCTGCATAAATCAAAACCATGTAAGTTGGGGACTTATTATAAAAATGAATATAGAATTTTGTTGAACTAGGCTAGTTGAATATTTTTTGCACTTCTTTGTAGAATTGAATGAGACTTCAGTCACTTGTATCCATACTGATACTTATATGCTATTGAGCAATTTAGCTATTATATTCAATATAATAATATAACTATTATTATATTGAAAAAATATA
>AYEL01051161.1:0-49170 GCA_000484575.1 Olivierus martensii | reverse complement strand
GCTGATTTATTGTCTATACGAACTGTAGGATCTCGGACAGACGTTATTTTTTTCTAATGGAATCCAAAACTGCAATGTCACACCACTCGCAGGTGTCAAGTAATATAACACAAACAAACAATAGAATCAGACTTTGTTCGCAGAATTTAAAATAATAATCGTCTAGAAATCATCTTTAAGAAACTAAAAACTAGTGAACTGTTGTGTGTCTATTTTTAATTAATTAAATAATTTGTTTTCATTATTATATGTTAATTATCATTTACTTAAATATATTTTTATATGGTTATAATTTTATTAATTTTAATAATGATATTGTCAGATTTGAATTGATTTTGATAAAAAAACGATTGATAACTGAGCTAACGAATCACGTGATGTGATGACAAGCTGTTTTACAGAGCTCTATTTTGTCGGAAGTTCACATAATCAGGAGTCATTAACCAAAGCATGCGTCGTTAACCAAGACATTTTTTCTTTCAAAAACTCGTCGTTAACCAAGGTACCACTGTATTTAACTTCCAGTTCCAATTTATGTTTTGGCTGAAGATAACTTTGCCATCACAGTTCATATAATAGTAAGAAATACAAAGGTTTGCTAAAATCAATTCAATAGTTTTTGAAATGTTGAGATATATATACAATGTTTCATATATTTATAAGATGTGTAAGAATGCACCTTAAACCATTTCTATCAAAGAATTCCATTCATTTATAAATATACACATGACACCACTAAATCTTCAGAACAACACTCCATGCCAAATAGACAACACTGCACACATCCAAGAAAAGAAAATATCCTGGTTCATCGATTTACCATAGGTTTTTATGGGAATTTAATTAATTCGTTCCAGAGACCCAAAAAAAAACATAAATAAAAATTATATAATTTATTATATTATTGTTATTACATATAAATAAACATTTATATGCAATAACAATAATATATACATACATAATCTTGCATTTTCATCTCTTAGATATTTTCCGATAAAGAATCTGTCCAATATCATTGCTTTTCTCTCTCCTTCAGGATTTTTTGGAAGTGGATTAATAGCATTGTCATGTGCTTTTCTCTCTCCTTCAGGATTTTTCGGAAGTGATTAATAGCATCGCGCTTTTCTCTCTCCTTCAGGATTTTTCGGAAGTGATTAATAGCATTGTAGTGATTTTCTCTCTCCTTCAGGATTTTTCGGAAGTGATTAATAGCACTGTCGGGATAGTTTCTCTCTTCTTCAGGATTTTTTGGAAGTGATTAATAGCATTGTCGTCTCTCTCATTTATATGTTTATTTTCCAATAAAGAATTTGTCCAATATCGATTGCTTTTCTCTCCAATCTATTCAATATCGATTGCTTTTCTCTATGCAATATCGCTGCTGCTCTTCGGATTTTTCAGAAGTGATTAATAGCATTGTCGTGGTAGAGATCCCCAAACATTTTCGGAAGTGATTAATAGCATTGTCGTGGTAGAGATCCCCAAGCCTTATTGACCTCAACCTGGTATGGATGCCATTCTAAGACCAAAAAAATTGTAAAATCCCTCTCTTACCTTCTTTAATAAATCTTTGATTTGTTTTATGTTGTCTTCGAGTTCATTTTAATAGGGGAAAAATTACTGTTCTTCCATCCTTACCCATAAGTCCACGAACGCGAAGACATGTCATTCCTTTAGGCTAGTTAAGCCGAAATATCCTCATGAAATATTTTTATCTGGAGGTGGTCATCTATAGAGCCGCCATCATCACAGCTGACCAACACCCATGATGGAGTCAACTGGAAGGATGGGTTTCAATGAGACCAACACCCATGATGGAGTCAACCGGAAGGATGGATTTCAACGGGCCGGGCCCAGATCCCTCCTGAAAAATTAAACCGGAAAATTGAAGGATGGGTTTCAACGAGCTGAGCCCAGATCCCTCCTAAAAAATTGGAGGAGTGGGCCCCGGATCCTCCAGAATGTTAAGCCACAGCTTTACCACGCAGCCATCAGGCTGGCCTGTTATTTCGTCAGTCCTCGGATCTCCCCCGGATCCTCCAGAATGTTAAGCCACAGCTTTACCACGCAGCCATCGGGCTGGCCTGTTATTTCGTCAGTCCTCGGATCCCATCACAAGTAGCTATGTCTTGACTTGTGTCCGACATAGCACTTTGACCAGGAAATATTCCATGCCCATATTGATGTACTATAACATAACAATAATAATAATAATATGAGAGATATAAATTTAATTGAAGGCAAGCAACATGGAATAAAAAGTCAATAAAATAATGAAAGAAGTTAAACATAAAATCTAGTCTTAATTTAAATGGGGACTATAATGTAATTTAATGAAAGAGCCATAAACATATCAATGAGAGAATGTCTTTCTTTTGTTTGTATTTTTTCTAGCTCCTTTGCTGAATAAAACTTGATAGTTGACAAAAATACTGACAAGCACAAGACAATGACAATAATCCAATCATGGACATAAGCAGAAGAGAAGGAGAGCTGCAAGAGAGTTGGAGCTCTATATAAAACTATTTAAAAAGTTCTTTTATTTTCTCCACCTATTTTCTTTAAATTTTCCAATCATCATGTTAGATTGACGATAAGGTTCAAATCAAAACTAGACTCTTCATTTGACAAGAGAGAGATTGTTTCATTGGAGTGCTAAAGAAAACTGTCAGAATAAAGATATATTGATTTATTTGTTTCTCTCTTAGGTATAGTTTATGATTTTATTTGATAAGTATATCATTCCATTCCCTCTCCATGGAATAAAATGTCATTCAAAAATAATAAAAATTTTCCTTAATTAGTTTTGTTAGCGTAACAATATAAAATGAAGCTGTTATATTTAATTTTTACAATTAATTTAGTTAGAAGAAGTTTCTAATACGGAACTGAAATTATGCTTTTAAGTTTCATAAATCTCCAACAAAATTGAGCACTGTAAAGTGGCTCGTCACCCTATTACATGATTCATTAAATCATTTATTAGCCATCATTTTTACAACTATAATCATTTTAAATCAGACAATATTATAATAAGACTTTAACAAAATTATAAGTGCATACAAAATATATTTAAATAAATAATAATATATTTTAGATAACAGTGAAACTACATCCTTAATTAAATACAACAAAATCTAAACTAGCTTATAAGACCTTAAATAAAATTAAAGTGCAGGAGCACTTTCAGGCTGAACTGCCTCTCATCAGCTGCACAGAGAAAGTCAGTGAGTGTTAGAAGGAGAACCTGACCCAAGACGGGACATCTGTGAAAACAAGAGTAAATCGTAAATTTAAACCCAGATGTCAGGGAGATGGTCAGAATAGAACAAACAGGTAGTGCAGATGGGATAAGATGTTAGGCACACAGGGGAGGAGATAGGGGATACCAGATATAAAAGTTTGCATTTGCATATTAAAATAAAAATAAAGTGAAAAATTAGATACTACTACATTGGTATTTAAACACATTAGCAACTTAGAGCAATAGTAAAAACCTTAAATTCTAGAGTTCTGTTGATTAATCAGGTATTCCCACACACTGGGTATAGAATCCTTATCCCGAGAATTGACTAGATTTTTAACCTTACTGCGACGGTAAATGTTCTAAATTTCTCTAAAGTTGGACCTTAACTCTTAAGAATGTAGTGGATTGACAATGTCAGCATTGTCCCATGAAATACACCAGTCGTTAGAGTAGGCCGCTTGCACAAGGACCGTGTTTTCTTTGTTGCTGTTTACGTCGTACCGATGCTATTGCATATGTTCTTGCAGGCGTCGTTGGGTTACACCGATGTAGTAGCTTACCGCGCCGGTTAGAGAATTGACTAGTGGTATCTCATACACCCTGCAGTTATCAGAGTTAAGCCTAATTTCCTTTTCATTGTGTATCTGATGGAACACAGTGGCGTTTCTCCTTTCAGAGAAGTTATATTTGTCCTTTGCCTTAAATATACTAGCAACTTACGGCAAGGAAATGTTTGGCCGGAGCGTCCTGGTTGGGCATGGTAACGTCGGTAGGAGCATGAACTACGTTGTGCACTTTACGTTGCTTGTTGCGAATCTTGCGGGCCAAGTTGCCAAATTTGCCACCAGGGTATCCGTGGGTTACATAAGCCTCCTTGAGAACCTTAAGTTCTTTTACTATATGTCTCCTTTGTACAGAGTTTGTATGCTCGCCAGATAAGTGCAGAGATGCTAGTATTTTTATATTTAGCTGCATCTTTGGAAGGCTCATGAATTAGGCTGATTTTGCTGCTATAGATGGAAGTGGAAAATGAATCCTTCTTCTTAGTGACATGTCTCTCTACCCAAGCCACTTATTGGAGCCTGCCGTCTTACAGCTTAGAAGCTTACTGTGCTGCCCATCCACCATACCAACTGAATTTAAAATCCTTTTGGATCTTGCCCACCTTGTTTGCAAAAATGCTTATTATAGGTATGACAGTAGATATTTCACACAAACTAGAGGTGTCCTATGGGTTCCCCTATAGCTGGAGAGTTAACTGAAATCTTAGTGAGAAAAAGTGAGGAAATTGTCGTCTATTCTATTAAGGACTCTCTCAAATTCTACGCCCGCTATATCGATGACATTTTCATGATTATTGATAATAAGGAAGTTGCTAGTGATTTCACTGCCTGTGTAAACAACAACCCATTTGGACTTACTATACAACTCGAGCAGCTAGATAAAGAGCAGGTCCATTTCCTCGACATGTATGTCACTAAGAAGACAGATTCATTTTCCACTTCCATCTATAGAAAACCTAGCAGCAAAATCAGCCTAATTCATGAGCGTTCCAAAGACGCAGCTAAATATAAAAATGCTAGCATCTCCACACTTATCTGGCAAGCATACAAACTCTGTACGGAGGAGACAGATATAGTAAAAGAACTTAAGGTTCTCAAGGAGGCTTATGTAATCCACAGATACCCCGGTGGCAAATTTGACAACTTGGCCTGCAAGATTCGCAACAAGCAACGTAAAGTGCACAACGTAGTTCATGCTCCTACTGACATTACCACGCCCAACCAGGATGCTCCGTCCAAGCACTTCCTTGCCGTCCCACGGCATCCTATGTGCCATGAAGTTGCTAATATATTTAAGGCAAGGGACAAATATCACTTCTCTGAAAGGAGAAATGCCACTGTGTTCCATCAAATACATAATGAAAAGGAAACTAGGCCTAACTCTGAGAAGTGCGGGGTGTATGAGATACCGCTAACCGGCTAACTGGCGCGGTAAGCTACTACATTGGTGTAACCCGACGATGCCTGCAAGAATGTATGCAACAGCATCGGTACAATGTAAACAGCAACAAAGAAAATAAAGCCCTTGCGCAAGCGGCCTACTCTAAAGACTGGTGTGTTTCATGGGACAATGCTGACATCATCGATCTGCTATGTTCTTACGAGTTAAGGTCAAACTTTAGAGAAATTTAGAACATTTACCGCCGCAGTAAGGTTAAAAATCTAGTCAATTCTCGGGATAAGGATTCTATACCCAGTGCGTGGGAATACCTGGTTAATCAACAACTATAGAATTTAATGGTATAACAATAAATCAGTCATATTCGAAGTGGAAAAAAAGATATAATTTATTACGGAAGTACTTTCGATTTCATTAAGTCATCATCAGCCATACATAAAATTTTATAATTAGAATACATTGTTTTTGGAATACAATGTTCAGATTATTATTTAACTTTAAACCATTAACTAGAATTATAACAGATGGTAAGAATTACATAATTAGATTAATAAACAAAAACAAAAAGAATGTTAATGATATTGAAGTAAATTATACACAAATAAAATAAAATTAAATAAAAATAAAAATAAGATAAAAAACCAAAAGTATTAAATTAGTACAGAATAATATTAAGAAGATTACATTTAAACATTACAACAAAAATAAAAATAGAAATAAGAATAAAAATAAAAATAAATGGGGTTATATTAACCATTGCGGCATCACTGGTCGATTGTCATTTATGACATATCGAAGCACTCCTGCACTTTAATTTTATTTAAGGTCCTATAAGCTAGTTTAGATTCTGTTGTAATATATTTTAGTAAAAAGAAGTGATTAAATTAATTAAAGCTAGAAGTGCCAATAATTCATTAGTTTTTCATTTCTTAAGATAATCTGTAGACCAGTGCTGTCCAATATAATGAATCCGAGGACCATAACCGTGTTTACTAGAAATATGGAAGGCTGCAGTTACAAAAAAGGGGAGGAGCTTTGGTACTTGATACACTATTGTCCCAACAAACGGAACACACAAATATAACGAAAAAGGGGAGGGGCTTCGGTACTCGATACGCTATTGTCTCAACAAACGGAACGCATAAATATAACTTTTTTTGAAACCAATTTTATTTCCAGATTAGCAAACTTTATTACAAAATTATATTTACCAGATTGCATCCAATAAATATGAACGCATAAATATAACGCTATTTGGAAACCAATTTTATTTCCAGATTAACAAACCTTATTACAAAATTATATTTACCAGATTGCATCCAATAAACATGTTAACGAAAAGTTATAAATATAAACAGTTAAATAATATAAAATATGTATGTATGTACTGTACCTATTTAATGTGATGAATGAGGGCGGGCAGCAACATTTACAAGGGCTGGATATTTACATCCATTCCTGTTGTAGCTATCCGCAAAATATGTAAAAGAGAAGAATCTCTAAGGCAGGTTCTGAATCAATTCTTAATTATGTTTATGTTAGAAAATACACTTCCACACAAATAAGTACTACCTTTCTCGACCAAAATCACAAAAGTTAGGAAAAAAGTTCATCAAACAAAAGCAGTTTACCCATGTGATTTGTTATGAAAAAGTCATTTTCCCACCATTCCTCATATTCTCGATTTTCATTTTTTATTTTACATTTTTTCTCTCATTTCACAAATGCAATGAACTCATGATAAAATAAAAATAGAATTAAATTAAACAGTAAAATAAAATTAAAACAGAAACTCAAATAACGGTCACATAATCACTGAAATGGTGAGTGTTAGAAACCAAAAAATAACTACAATACAGTCACAATTCAAAACTTTAAACTGAAATAGCTAAAACTAAAATTGACATGATTAAAAGTCTTATAAAAATGTGATGCCATTGATAGCTTGTTGATCATTAAATAATTACTAATAATTAAGAATTAATCAATCGAGTTAATATAATTCAATTTTAGGATTCTTTTTATTAATCTCACAGAAAAAGTAATAAATAAAAGTGAAAAAACATTAAAAAGTACTATTATATCACAAATCGTGAAAGCTTGTGGGCCGTCTTTTGGACAGCCCTGCTGTAGACAGTTATTATTGTAAATTCAGTGAACAAAGTCTGATTCTATTGTTCATATGTTTTCTATATGATATCTGCAAAAAGCATTTGTCAGTGTCAGATATCCCATACTTATGAAAAAAGATCAGTCTGAAATCCTACATTTTGAAATTGTGTTGAAAATAACCATAAATTATTGATTATTATATTGTACCATAAATTCAAGTTCTATTGAATTGATAAATATAAGTATTTGAAATAACATGCAATAAAGATATCTTTTAAATAATGCATTCTTGCTTTTTTATCTATTAGGAAACTCATTTATGGAAATTATAGAATTTCTTTTTACTATATTAATAACTGTTACAAATTTCTTTAAATAAATAAATATATAACAGTTATCATTCTTTAATACAAGAATATTGCATCTCCTATTTTAAATCATTGTAAATGCCAAAAGCTTGAATGTATAACTTTGAAGATACAGTGGGTGATCTGTTAACGAACATAATCCGTTCCTAGACAATATTCGTTATCCGAATTGTTTGTTAACCGATCATCAATTTACCATAGGTTCATGGGGGAATTTGATTAATTCGTTCCGGAGATATCATCGATTTACCATAGGTTTTTATGGGTTTTTGATTAATTCGTTCCAGAGACCCAAAATAACATAAATAAAAAATTATATAATTTCTTACTACGTTTATTTATATGTAGTAATAAATAAAAAATTATATAATTTCTTACTACGTTTATTTATATGTAATAGAAATAAAAAATTATATAATTTCTTACTACATTTATTTATATGTAATAATCATAATAAAAAATTATATAATTTCTTACTACATTTATTTATATGTAATAACGATAAAAAATTATATAATTTCTTACTACATTTATTTATATGTAATAACAAATATATATATACATAATCTTGCATTTTCATTTATATATTTATTTTCTGATAAAGAATCTGTCCAATATTGATTGCTTTTCTCTTTCCTTCAGGCGTTTTCAGAAGTGATTAATAGAATTGTCGTGGTAGAGATCCCCAAGCCTATTGACCTCAACCTGGTATAGTGCCATTCTAAGACTAAAAAATTTGTAAAATCTCTCTGTGGTAGAGATCCCCAAGCCTATTGACCTCAACCTGGTATGGGTGCCAAGACCAAAAATTGTAAAATCTCTCTCTTACCTTCTTTAATAAATCTTTAATTATGTTGTCACCAATGTAAATCTTTGTTTTACGTTGTCACACATTTTAATCGGGAAAACTACTTTTCTCCCATCCTTACCCATAAGTATTTTAATCGGGAAAAATTACTGTTCTTCCATCCTTACCCATAAGTCCCTGAATACGCACGGCCTAAGCCTGTCATTCTGTTAAGTTAGTTAAGCCAAAATATCCTCATGGAATATTTTTATCTGGAGGCAGCCATTTATAGAGCCGCCATCATCTCAGGCTGACCAACACCCATGATGGAGTCAACCGGAAGGATGGGTTTCAACGGGCCGGGCCCAGATCCCTCCTGAAAAATTGGAGGAATGGGACCCCCGGATCCTTCAGAATGTTAAGCTACAGCTTCACCATGCAGCCATCGGGCTGACCTGTCATTCCATCAATCTGTGAGTCCCACAGTTTGTTCTGTGAATGTTTGTTATCCAAACATGTGTTTGTTAACCGAACATAAAAATCTTTCGAAAGTGTTCATTATCTGAACTGTTTGTTAACTGATCACCCACTGTACTTTATGTAATTTAATATTTTATTCTATAACTTTTAAAACATTACTATTCTATTGTTAAAATATAATCATTAAGCAATAGTTTTCTATAACAGTTTTTATAAAAAATAGATACTGTACAATAATTCTAAGCATAAATAATTTGCAAAATAATTTTGATTCAGCATAAAAAATCGTGTTAAATAATATGCCACTTATTATTATAGAATAATAAGAAAAATTTGGTTTTACATGGTACCAAAGAAAATAGGATAGGAAAAATGGGGATAATATAAGAATATCTCCAGACTTATGCTAAATAATAATACATATCATAATGTTAAATATATACTTTAATTGTTAAGTGAAAAAGGAACATACATACACTACCTGCAATCTTATTTTAGGTTACAGAGATATATATGATAAATTTATATATCATTCAATAATATTCATATAAAAAACTAATTATATAGAGGGAGCAAAAATTGATGAAAATAAAATTAAATAAAAAAAAACTATAATTTATAATAAATTGAATAATGCATTAATTTTATATAACTTGCACCGTTATATAAAATACAATATGTTTGATTTATATAAAAAGGTTTTTGATGTAGATATCAAAAATAACTTTTAAAAAGTTATGAAGGCTTTCAAGCATAGAAAGCGTTGCCCTATATTCTCCCATATTTTTCATATGAATAAAAGTAATTTTATAATTTAAAATAATTACTGAAAATATAGAATATTCAATATCTAAATTTAAACTTTTTAGCTGAAATATATAATTAAAATATTTACACACTTTTCAAGAAAAATTGCCTACCTTTGTCTTTGGTACAATATTAAGTTGCAATTTACTATCAACTAGTGATGCTCCAGCTTCTGACAAATAGCCCTGATTAGGAACGAGACAGGTACGTCCAAAACAGCAAGGACAACATAGTCTATGCATCCATTTAGTCCATTTTGGATTAAGTCTTCCATAAGGCTCTTCATCTTTAGGTTTAAATATACCAATTGTTTTCTATTAAAAAGTAAAAAAATAATTAGAAAATATTTTAATATATAAGTCTAAAATATAACGAAGTGTTTGTTATCCGAACTGTTCATTAACCGATCACCCACTGTATTGATCTAATTGATAATTTGTAAAGATTGTTTTTTTTTAAATCTAAAAAAATATTCTCAATTAGGTCAAATTATTTCTACTAATAAAGTTATAAACTTATTATGCATTATTTCATATAGTTATTTATTTTATCTATAAAGGATAAATAAGAACCTATTTCTGAATGTTAGAAAATAGCATTATAGCGAATTGTGGTATCTATAGAAAGATTAATAATTGTTCATATGATGGTAAACAACTGTTTTATCATACAAACTGGAAAATTCAGTTCAGTTTTAGATCCCAAACTTTTAGATTTATTAAACTTTACATAGGCTTGGCCCATTGAATCCTATCCTTGAACTATCAGATTGACCTCATCAGATGTGTTTGCCAGCCCATGGAGCAGTCTGAACTAGTTCTGCCAATTGTATTTCTTGTGCATTTCAGTAGTACAAAGCAATCAATTAATCAAATAGAGAATTAATAAATACCACTTTCTTTTGATTTATAGTACTTCAACAATCTACATTTTTTAACTTGGCAAAGGAGATTTTAAAACTTCTGTAATTATTTCTAATAGATGCTTAAATAAACTTTTAACTTTTATATTATATTATATACTAAAATTTCCTTAAGGAATGATAAATTTAACAATTAAAATTATATGGAATACTAATTTCTTTTATTTTTTGGAAATATAAAATATTTTTCTAATATACTTCTAACTTTAAAAATCTTATTAAATTTCTCATTAACAATTTACACAAACTTAATATTCATTTGAAAACAATAAAACAAGAGCTTTATATATATATTGGCTTAAATGACAATAAATAATAAAATTTTAGTTTCTATTTAATTTTTTTTATTTTAAACATATTTTACACAAAATTTAACTCAACTTATGCACTGCAAAAATTATTTTCTGTTCTAAAAATCTTTTTAAGTAAAATTTTATAATAAAATTTTGATTAATTCATATCTGCAAACGTATCTTAAAAATTTAATTCTTAATCATGGAAGTCTTTATGCGCTTGCAGATATAAATATTGAAATAGATAATTTTAGTAAAGTATGACAAAAAATAATTTTTATGAAACCTATCAGAAACATATCTTTTTGGTTTAAAAAAGATGACACAGAAGTAGCAACTGAAGCCGAAGCATACTTCAATTCTTTGGATCATTCATGGAGCCCCTCATCAGGAGATTCTTTATTTTCAAACATATCAACTGGTAATACTTTAAACAATAAAAATAATAATAGCACCAGCAACTCGAAATGTGTGGATTACAACATATCCAGTGGTTCTGTCAGTTGTTCTATATCAGGTAAAAATACAAAATTTTATTTATTTTCATTAGAAGTTAAGAATAAGCTAATTATCTTATAATAAAGATGTTCTATTGAGAGAAGAAAGTAGATATTTTTATACTTCTCTGTTAAGTTTTATATTTCACTTCAAAACAATCAAGTCAGGAATGAAGCAGTGGAAGTGTCATCTTGTTTCCTGAATGTGAAACAAGTTTAGATATCAAAAATTTTATTTTAGTATATCTAGTTTTTTCTGTATGTGGTGTTAATTTCTTGTCTTTTAGAAAATGGAAGGTTTTAAAAAATAATTTTTTGGTAAGTTTCAGTGTTATTTTTTATTGCAACAGCATTTAAATAAATTTCTTGTAATTTATCATAGTTTAATGCTAGATAACTATAAAAAATATAGTTTATGCTTGGAAATTTAATCAATGAAATAATTTACTAGAATGTTCAGGTGTAACGTCAAACACATGTAAAAATGTTTGCAATTATTCCATGATAATGAATGGAAACAACAAGAGCATACCACATTTGAGCCAAGTACGTATTAAGCTAAAGACATAGCGCAATTTTAAATCATATTAATTAATAATTATATTCCTCACATAGGAACAATTTATTCAATTACTGAAAACAATGTATGATATGTTTGAAGGCCATGAAAATGAACAAGCTTTATATCATTCAATTGCTGTAACAGGTAAGTTGTTTGAATTATAAAGTTTAATCTCAACTAGCTATGTCTTGACTCTTGTCTGATGTAGCACTTTTGCTCCGGAGTTATTCCGTGCTCACATTGATCTACCCCAATATAATAATAATAATAATAAATAAAATATTACATTACACTACACTAATAATATTACATTATATATTATATAATGTACTATACTTCTAAAGGAACAAGATTATTGGAGATTGGAGAGCAAGGAAAATACATGATGGAAAGAAGTGATATATCATCTGACAGTTTATTCACTGAAAGCAAACAAATTACAGCAGTTAACAGTCCCACTACTCCTGAAGAAATTCAAAATGATGAAAATGCTGACAGACAAAGTATTTCAAGTACAGAAAGTGCCACAGCCAAATGTGACAATATGTGGTCCATTAGACTTGAACAACTTTTAGCAACTATTTACACAGAACAGCCCCTCATTGATTTCTTTAGTGAGAAAATAGATTTCATGCCACAAATAGAAAAATATAGACATCGTCGCTTGGAAAGGACAACAAGTCTATCTTCATCATCATCATCTCCACCATAAAAATGCCATGTACTATCTTCATTAACCATTTTGGTCTGACATCATAATCTTGCCTGGAAAAGTTTCTTGTCGTATAGTACTTTTAATATTCTAATGTTAGTATTTAACATGACATTTTACATTTTAGTCCAAATTTACAAATTAATCTGATTTAAAAAAATTTTTTAAATCTGATTTATATATGATCAGATTTAAATTTGGCTTGAGCAGTTAAAATAATATTTTGGTAAAGAATTTTTTCCTGTATAATATTTTAAAATACAAGAATTTTGATTTATGCAAACTTTTATTATTAATATAACAGCCTCATATTTAAAAAAGAAAATATTTGTATTTTCTTTTTATTTTGAAGAAATGATATATTTAAAAAAAAATGAAGTTTTGTAAATATGTATAACTTAATTTGTATCATTCCAAGAAATTTTTTTAATTGGTATAAAGATTTCAATTTATATTTACAATAGAAATAAGTCTCACTTCTGTAAACACTGCTGTACAAAATTAACAAAAACTATTCACTACAGATGCATTTATTGAAAGTTTCTTTCCTTACATTTTAAGAAAAAGTTGTCTGTTTCAAAACTTGTATTAATGCCATATTTAATATATGAACATTACCAATACGAATTATTCCATCACAAACATTGTTTATTTTTATCATCATTTTAAATCTACTAGTGATGTTTTTTTATTAAGAGAAGAAATAATATTTAACTATTTGTTTAAAAGTTTTTCAAGATCTGAAATATTATGACAGGTTATGGGTACTTTAAAAATAATAATAAAAAGAAGAAAATTTTATTATTACAGGCTAATCTAAAATTAGCTTACTCATTAATAAAATATTGCAGAAATTTGATTTTCAGAAAAAAATTTTTTCTCTTTATAAAAATGTTTGCAAATCCTTCAGTACTTAATATTTGAAAAGTGGCAGATTTGACCATAAATATAATAAAATTTTGTTGTGATATTCAACAGTTGTATACTACTAGATAATGAGTTTGCTATTTTTCATAAGTCTATGTGATGTTTATACTGAAAACATGTATTATTTTGTATCATATTTTCATTGTGAAGACTATGTTAAACAGTTGTATAATATATAATATAATCAAATGTTGTTTTTTTTGTATGCACATAGAAAATTATGACGTTTATTATGTGATATAAACATTCATTTATAGCCAAAATTGTCTTAATTTTTTCCATGAGTGGGATGAGTATAACTCTAATAGTTGCTTAACTGTCACAATTAATAATTTATATAGCAATAAAAAAAATTCTCAAAAAATTTCTAATTCAAAGTAAAACAATTCAGTTTGATTAGTAAAATAAATTTTTGACATCTTAGATGGACATTGTATGGAAAAATTGTATTTTTGCAACATTCAAAACAAGATCAATTTGCATAGCATAAAAAAATGGATATTTTGTTTATAATAGTTTTTATTCCAAGAAATCAAATTTTAGAAATGTGACTGATTAGTTTCAGCTAATTATTTGTATAAATTTCAAAGTAGAAAACAATAATTTTTCATAGAATTCTGTTTAAACTTTAAGATAAATTGAAATCATAATTATATAAAAATAAGAAAAGATTAATTGTAACAAATGCTATAGAACTAACACAGTCAATCCTCTATTTGTGCAGTTAATTCGCTCAGAAAATTTTTGCCTAAATTAAAAACTGCATAACTCTAACAATGTCTAATTTTAATACTTATAAACATGCACATTGATAAACTGAATAGCTAAATAAAATTAATGACCCTATAGTGAGCATAGATATGAAATTTAAGGCCATAAATGATATTTCTGCAAAAAATAGCTAAAAACTTTTTATTCTCATTTTATAGATATTCAGCACAAATACACAATTGTGTATCTTTGAAACTGCATAAGTCAGAGACTTACTGTATTGAAATTTCTTAAAATCACAATTCTCAATACTAATCATTATATCAAGTAAATAGTTCTTACATAATAAAATCCTTATAAATGTGGCAATTTAAGTTTTGATTAGATTCTAGAAACATGAAATACTAATACAGGTTGATAATCAAAAATCCGGCAACTTCAGAACCTGAGGATTGCCAGATTTTCAAAAATTCCAGATTTTTGATGTATATATATGCAGTATATATTTAACAGAAAAAGACTACTTGTACAATGCTTTAAAGAAATAAAATTAGACAAGTAAATGAAAAGCAAATGAAAGTTTAATGTTCAATAACTATGTAAAAGACTAGTTCTACAGATTGTTAATTCAAATAAACAAAATAGTTTCTCAGAATTTTAATTCAACTAAATAAAATAGTTCTACAGAATTTTAATTTGTACTGTACCCTTCAAAAGTTAAAAGATTTTATGTAATGCCAATAAGCAAAAAAAGCCAGAAAAAGCGCCTAAATGTTAAAAAAAATTTCTAATGCCAACCATGTCTAAAAAGAGCCAAAAAAATCTCAGTTGGTGTCAAAAAGCCAATCTGCCAACCCTGATTGCAAGCATGACCAAACTTATGAATATGGAGTACAGGCATATCAAAACATAAATGGGGGACCTCTAGAAAACAATGGTGCATCAACGTGGTAACTTTAAAATGCGCTCTGACATTTATGCTGAAAAACTGATGGAACCAGAATATTGATTGCCGGATTTTTGATTATCAATCTGTAATAATAATAATTATTCATTCTTTTAATTAGCTTTTACTAATTCCAAACAATGCTTTGATATATAAAAACAAACAAGTAAAAAAGATAGAAAGAGTATAATAATGTATATTTCTATTATAAATGCAAATTTTGATGAATTGTGTTTCTCAACTGGCAACATGCAATAGTGGTTTCATAGTGGACAAAAGATTTTCATAACAATTATTAAGAACTTTTTCAATATCCATAAGGTAATAATAAATAGGTGATTGGAATAAATACTGAAGCCATACAAACATATCAATAGATCATGCATGAATATGGACATTGAAAAAGAAAAAATTCTTAATTGCTATGAAAATCTTTTGTCCACTATGAAACCATTATAGTATGTTGCCAGTTGAGAAACACAATTCATCAAAATTTGCATTTATAATAGAAATATACATTATTATGCTCTTCCTATCTTTTTTGCTTGTTTGTTTTAATATATATATATGCACAGTGGAATGAATGTTCAGTTCTCTGAACATTCATTCAATATATATGCACAGGTGAATGTTCAGTTCTCTGAAAATTTTAATAGAGGGCTTGCACTCTTAATTAAAATTTGATATTTTGTTTTTATAAGATAATGTTTTTACAAAAACGAAAAATTTAATCCTCATATCAATGAATATCAACATTCTAATACTGTACAATATTGAAAATCACTCTAATAGGTAAATACAAACATGTGAAAGAGATTTATACAAATGATTTATTTATTTCTAATAAACAATACAGAAAATGATTTTAGTGAATTTCTTTGGAATGAAAGAAATCTTGGAGTGGGATATGGATTATTCAGACTCTACTTATATGTACGGTGACCATACGCAGTGCCAGGTCTAGTTAGTGTGAGGCCCGATTGGAATTTTTTCGCAGGGCCCCTCAAAATATGGCTTATATGTATAAATAAAATAAGTAACATTTATAAATACTCATTTTTGTTGGCTGGATTGGCTACGTGAAAACGCTTCGGCTTTCCACTCTGGAGGACGGGGTTCGAATCTCGAATCCCACCCTTTGAAAACACTTATCATGATCATGAAATCGGGCCCTGTCGTCGTCAGCCGGGATTAGCAGTGAATCCACACCATATAGTCGCACAGACTGAAGGCAATGGTCGTTCCTACACAGCATGCAAATGTCGATGATTCTATATGCGGGAATTCTGCGTATTCACTGCACCTGTTAATGAAAAATGCTCAGAATTGTCATATATGGAGTACAGTTTATAGAATATTCCCAAGCCACACGTCAACATCCATTATCGGCAAAAATCAATGAACAAAATCCATTTGTGCCTGCGACTCTCGCAATTTCAACTGTTGCATAATATGAATCTTGTAGGGATACCAATATAAAATGGACCGAAGCATTTTTCAAACAGTGGGCCAAAGAAAGGACAAATCATGTGCCTCCACATGAGCACTGGATAAAGAATTTTGACTTCATACTGTATTGTCAACCACATCAATAGTAACTTCGTCAACGACTTCAATGGAAATCGGCCGTCGACCCTTTCCTGATGTTACACCCAAATCTCCATTGTCTTCAAATTTTATAATTATATTCTTTTATCAATACTTATTTTTGACATGGGCCCTTTTCATATTCTTTTCAAATGACAATATTCTCTCAATAAAAATATGTTAGTTATTTTACCAGAATATTGCTGTTATTCTGGTAAAATAACTAATAATGCACGGCCTTTCTTTTCCAAAAGCATGATGATAATCGCAGAATGGTTTGGTTGCAATGATCTGCTGACAATTTACACCTAATGAGAAGTTTCGTAATCTGTTATGCTTATTTGGATAAATTTCACCTTGATGTGAAAATTTGAACAATTTTATTTTCATCGAAAATAGCAACCCCGTGGCCTAATTAGCATATATTAGGTTTCATTATAACATATTGATTAGAACCCGCTTCAGAGAGATATGATTAGAATCAATTAATTTCTAACTACCCTGTACAAACCTCTATCCAAAATATTGTGATAGGGCTCAATGTAAAAAAGTAATTGAGTGTGTGGACGTTTTCGGGAATTGTAATCTTCTGTAACTTCCTTTATTATATCGTACCATTTATACGTTCCGCGAATATTGAAAAACGATACATATATTTTAAAATATTTTTTCATAATATAATATTTAATTACATAAACTTTGACAAACACGGGGCCCCCTCAAGCGCGGGGCCCGATTGGGTACAATCGATGCAATCGGCTTAAATCCGGCCCTGACCATAAATTATTTATAAGGTCAATCTTTTATTTCACTTCTATATCCTTTAAATTTATTTATTTTTTCCTAAAATGACCATTTTGTTCTTTACTTTGTGAATTGAAATAGTAAATTGTATACCGGTGTGCAACAGATGAGGAACAGAAACATGACACTGTGACTGAAAATGTCAGTCACCTGTCATTTTCAGTCACAGTGTTGTCACCTGTGTAAAGATCGAAGAATGGTTACAAAATGACGCGTCCTGCCAAATGTAAATGGATTAGAATTTTTAAATATTTCGCTGACAAACATATATCGTTTAAAAACATTTTAAAAATTGTTGAATTTTACTTCTGTCTCCTCGGATCTAATGCTCCCACTGAACTAGTATTTTCATTACAGAATAATATATGGATCGCTGAGAAAACCCCAATTAAAAGTCAAAACATTGGAAGCATATATTTAAACCAGATGCAACTTCGATCTGATGTGTATAGTGTTTTATGAATTTTTAAAAAACAAACCCGATTTATTAAAAGAAAGTTTATTCTTGTGAAAAATATCAAAATAACTTTTTTAAAGTAATAATATGATTGTTTAAAGCGTGTTGTTCGTCATATTGTTTTGTCTATTATTGGTATTGTTTATTATATTTTATAATGAATGTTATAAGGATTTTCAGTTTTAGAGAAACGAACGCAACCAGCATTTTCTTATTATGAAATAATTTTTGATTTGTCCTTTATTTTCTCCAAAAAAAAATATAGTCACCGTACTTTTAACGAGCAAAGAGTACTGTATTGCTGTGTTGTCAAAGCCCCGACTCCACAAGAGTGATAATCTTTATGGAAATTTAAACACAGGAATAAAAAAGTATCATTTTGTCTTCGAATAATTTATATTTAACAGCGTAAAAATTATCATAAACGAAAATAATCATTAAATATCGAAATGACCGTTCATTTTGTGCAATTTTTCGTGAAAAGATATACAGTAAATATTGGATATTGATAACGCTTGCTCCTGTGGCAAAAATAAAAAATCGGTGACGTTACATGTTGTATACGCTTTACTCTTTGCTCAATTATATAAAGTCTTACTTGATTTTTTTGAAATAACAGTATTAAAAAAGGCTTTGGTAGAATTGCACTATGTTTCAAATGCAGTGCGGATTAACATAGTAGCAAAAATAGCATTTACTACGTGCCCCGCACCAATAAATATGTACATATTTTTTGGTCATCTATACGAGCGTTAAACCAATGATCTTGTGATTTATGCCATATTTAGCGCCTTTTCATTTGGTATCACGAAATTGTGAAAGAAAGAGCATCATAAGAAGGTAACTTAGTATGACTCTGAACATAAACTTCTGCGTGAAATAAATACGTCCTATATCATCAGCAAATTTGCTCATGCTAAATGTAGAAAAATTAATATTTAATGTTGACTGTGTTGTTATTTTTGATAATGATAATTAGTATGCAAATTAAAAATGTATATGCTCAAATTTATTTGCGTTGTTTTACTGTTTTTTTTTTAAATATAGGGCCCTTAACATATGCTACAAATCGGCCGGATTGGCCGCGTGGAGGATTCGGGTTCGAGTCTCGGGTCCCACCTCTTGAAAAATATTTATCATGGGGTCCGGCCCGGCCCGTCGATCCCCATCCTCCACAATCCGGCTGACCCCTCCGCAGGGGTGGGCAGCCTGTGGAAGTGCTGACCTCTCCGCAGGGGTGGGCAGCCTGTGGAAGGGCTTGTTTCGCTCACCACATAGTATTCTACCAGAAAGACCCCTCCGCAGGGGTGGGCAGCCTGTGGAAGGGCTTGTTTCGCCCAGACCCCTCCGCAGGGGTGGGCAGCCTGTGGAAGGGCTTATTTCGCCCCGCACGTAGTATTCTTCTAGAATGGAGTATGGCGTCATCTGTTGACAAAAAAATGTTAAGTGGAGTGGCCAAATGGCCACGTGGTAACACGTTGGCGTACCACGCAGGAGAACCGAAGTTCATGTCCCGGCTCGGCCATCTCACGAAAAGTTTTTTTGGGGTTCTGAGCAAGGCCCAGTGATCCCTTCCTTCATCATCCAGCTTTCCTCCACCGGTATGGATGCAAACCGTGCTTGAGAATTGAACCCATTCTTTAGTAATCTCATTGATTGGACAAGAGCGTAAAAATAGCAAAAATTAAAATAAATAAATAAAAATAATAAATACTAAATGAAATAGCTAAATACAAATAAGTACAGATGTGAAAAGGCCATGAGTGATAGGTTTGCAAACAAAACTTACTGGATAAATATAAAAGGATTACTCAGGTTGGAGGAAAAGTTGGACTTATAATCTCTGTAGACGTATCTCCATTTGAAACCATCTGCAGAAATAATGTTCCAAACTTAAATGAAAAAAAGCGATGCTTTTCGAAACATGTGCAAACCATTATAATGGTTATGCACATGCTTTTCGAAACATGTGCAAACCATTTGGTTTGCACATGTATTTCGATACATGTGCAAACCAAACAAAAACAATAGTTTCGACTGGTTCTTTCTTTTTTAATTTTTTACGCCATTTTCCAATCAAAGACATTACTAAGGGGCGAGCCAGTTCCAACCACGGACTGCACCTACATCCGTGGAGGGGGACCGGATGGTGAAGGAGGGGATGGCCGGATAGGGCCCCGCACTCCAAAAAACTTTTCAGGAGATGTCGGACCTGGGACGCGAACCTGGTCTTCCAGCGTGGCACGCCAACGCGTTACCACTCGGCCATCCGATCGCCGAAGTTTCAACTCGTATTTATAATTACTTCTACGAACTATCAATTTATTTATTTATATACGAGTATATGTATATCGATATATATATATTCGTATATAAATATGAGGGCCGACAATCTCTGGCCCTCAGGGAGTTCGGTCTCTGGCTGACTTCCAAGCTATCGTGATACAAAGTTTTGGTTTACTATTTGAAGGATCCGCATATCCAGTAGCATAATTGACATAGAAACGCTTTACTGCCCAATAACGTTCGGTTGGAATATGGCATAAAATGTAAAAGAAAAGCCCCTTCAAGAGTGAGGGCTAGCCTGTGATAGAGTTCGATAAGTTGAAGGATCCGCATATCCAGTAGCATAATTGACATAGAAACGCTTTACTGCCCAATAACTTTCGGTTGGAATATGGCATAAAATGTAAAAGAAAAAAAGCCCCTTCAAGAGTGAGGGCTAGCCTGTGATAGAGTTCGATAGGGACCCTAACATTTAATAATTGGACAACCATTGGAAACGGAATTAGAAAAGAAAAATAAAATCTCATAGCTATACAAATTGTATACATTGTATATTATAGGCTTATAAGCAATTACAAGTCATAATCTGCAAAGTAATTAAAGAAATCTGTAAATGGAATAATTTAATTTACTTCAAAATATGTTAGATCGATTGAAATGATATAAAATAATAACTATGAATTAAATTTTTGAGAAAAACTTTAAAAATTTATTTAATTAATTTGACGAGCTTTTGACATCAGGTGGCACAAATACCGGATGTCAACGATGACCTACGATTAGTTGAACTGGGAGTTGTGTTAACAGTAAAAACGTCATTTTAAGGAAATCTTTGGTTTTTTTATTTATTTATTTTTTTATCCGCCACGATTCGAGATGTCACACAACAGAAGCCCGTAAAGCAAAAAAGGTGAGTATTGATTATCTCTATACATCACTCGAAGTGACTTTTAATAAAAGACAACGACTTTTATATTAATTCGTGAGAAACTTAATGGCAAACAGTTTCTCAATTAATATCTCATTATAGATATAATTTATTATGTTTCATTCTGTTAATTGATTTTATGCACAGAAAATTGAATTCGATTCGTTATGACTACATTTTTAAAGTTTAGTAGATTTAAATAATAAAAAAACAGCATTTAATAATGAATGATGAACAATTGAAGTTTGCGTCAATTGAATATTTGTATGCATCATGTGTCAATATTAATATGATGATTAAATAATGTAAAATTGCCCTGCACAAAACTTGACACCGACATGATCTTGCTGGAAACTCTAGATTTTGATTCTAAATTTTCTTTTCTAATAGCATTCCTTATTTGGTCCCCTTATTTTATATATGTATTTTTCATTTTGGATTTGTAATTATGCTATTTGTTTATAAAATGACAAAAACACAAAGCTTATATGTTGAAAATCACTTTAAATCGCATCAATCTTATAATATGAGGAACCATTGCTATGTTGTGCAATATATGGGAAGAAATCGACTTTTCACGGAGCAACCAAAAGTGATACTACTGAATAAATCTTTTTATAATCTCAGATATATATAATTTGCATATAGATTGTTATTAGAAGATCCATAATAGTATGGAAGGCAACTTAGATAGATATCTACTGTGCTGATTATTTAAGTGAGGATGCCTTGTCATTATGTTTAGTACTTTTTAAATTTTTGCAAAGAACAGCAAAGCTATAGTTTCCCTGAAGCACAAAAAATTCTTCCTGCAGTTTGAATTATTAACTGGTAAATTTTGCAAGAAATTCAGATAATTATCTAAAATACAAATAATTCTGAATAATGGCCTTCTATCATCATAGCTGATGATGGAAGGCTCAATTTAATAAAACAAGAATTGTTTTTCTGTTAAATTTATCATAGCAGGAAAAGAATAATGAATTTTTTTCTGTTTTTTTATCTAATTTTTTATTTAATTTTATTATTAATCACATGATGAATAAAATTGAACACTTCATTCAGATATTATTCTTATTCTCATTTCCACTAATCATTTTCCCATTCCATTTATGCCTATTACTAAAAATCATTTGAACATTTCAGAAAATAACTAACATTTTGATAAACTTTCTGTTAATTAATTATCAATATTTTGTTTAAATGTAGTTGTCATGTAAAATATTAATTTATTTTACTGCTATTATAAACTATAAAATAGAATCCTACTAGCTTTAATATTCAGTTTGGATTCTTCTCTAACTTTATCAGGCATTTAATTTTCTCTTTGCTACTTAATCTATTTATTAGTCAGCTATGGTATTTTATTCTTTAAAAGTAAGTTAGAATAGTTCAGTTGATATTTGTAGAACAGGTTCTGACTTCAGGAAACACCTAGACCTTGATAAAGCCATTCTATTGCAAAGTCATCCCAGTTCTTCAGTTAAGCAGGAAATTGTAGTTGTAACAAAATAGTTTTGAAAGCAGGTAAAATTGAGTCAATTCTAGATGAAGTCAACAAAAACACTTCATTTAATTGCAGAGAACTAGTGCAGAGAGAAGAATTTAAAAAAGTTTTGATTAATAATTTAAACCAATTAGTCACTTAATTTATTGGCTAATTGATTTAACCTGAAATTTCTTTTAATTATATAATTAATAATTTTATTGCTTATCAAACTAGTTAAAATTAAAAAAAATATATGTTATAACGTAAAAATATTGAATTATTATGTGAAAACAAATATCTTACAATATTTCTACTTCACTAGTAAACAGAGCAAACTGTTATTAAAAATCGTTTTAATATAAAACTTTTATAATTATTCATTCTTTGATATAAATACAATACAGAACATTTATTTTCTTATTTCATTTTTGCTTATTATTTTTAATATTCACATTTATGTTTCTATAACACAGTTGTGGTTCCTGATAGTTTTATTTTCAACTTTGTCACCTGTATTGATATTACAAAGTCCCATATATGTTAGAATGTTTACATTTTCTTTTCCTTTGTTTAAATACTGATGCATAAGTTAAAAGGTATTTTGTTATTTAATATAGGATATGTATACAATGTTTTTCAATTCAGTAATTTATTGTATGATTAGGAAATTTAATTAATGATTTCTTTTATATATTATCTTTATTCATTAATGTTTATTTATTGAATTTAGTAGTAGTATAATTTTTTACTATATAGACAAATAGTAATAAGTAATTCTGGTTGAATTCGTGATTATTATTTTTCTTTCCAGCTGGTGTAACAAGGCAAACATATAATAACTATTATTTAGTTTTATTATAGAATTATTTTATATAAGTTTAATTATATCATGTTTCATAAACTATGTCCCTCTTATTTTATCAAGTCTAATTAGCTCTGAATGAATAAACTAGAAATAATTATTTTTTATATCAAAAATTATCATCTTAAGTCTACTACTTTAACTGTGATATTAGAGTTTAAATAACTTTTTAATTTTAATATAGAAAATATTAGATTTGTTTTAAATGCAATGAGCTCCAGAAATATTTAATCTGAAATTTTTTGTCCTATATCTATAATTTTATTTAATCATTAGAATTCACCCAAAAATCTACAAACTGTGGCAATAATTCTAAATAAATAGGAATAAAATAAGATTTACTTCCTTGAATAAAGGAAATTGCTACTTAGAATATAAAAATGATGCATTAATTGATAAAATTATTGTTGCAACTAACTAGATGTTTTTGCTAACAGAAATCTTTATCTTTTTCTAAATCTTTCTTGATTAAATAAAAACTACCAACATTTGGCCTATTATATATTGATTGATAAGAGTTATAATTCCAGTTTTTTTCTCTGCTAGACATAGTTTATTTATGTTGTATTTAAGCACAGATTTGATGAACCAAAAATAAGGAATATTCTTGGATAAAATTCTATCCTGGTTTCTGATTTTGTAAATATTGAAAATTATCAGCTAATAACTGATAATTCTGATATTGCTTAATTTTTGAGGAAAAGTTTTCAGATTACTTTGGAAAAATGACTGGGTTTGTTTGTAACATTATCAATTAAACTTTCACACTTGGAAGATCAGACAATGCTTCCTGGTGAAAGTCTAAAAATAATAATATTTTCTGTAATTATTCATATAAATATTCTTTCTGAATGAAATGAATGATGATTACTTTACACTACACTGAACTAATTGTAAAAGTGACTTAATATGATTAATTTTTTGATCTATAAGATTATTGATATTTCAAATAAAAATTTAATTTTAACAATTATTTATTCATTTACTTTATTTAATTTTGAAGTTGTTTTTAAATATTTCTAAATATTTTTTCCATATAAAATTATTATATTCCATATTATTATTATTATATTTTGTTTATTGTTAAACTGTAAACAAATCAAGTGATATTTGTTTCCAATCATAACAAGTGCTTTTAGAATAAATTCTCAAAACTATTCTGTTTAAAATAATTTGCTAATATTTTTCAAAATATTGGAATATCAAATAATTTTATGATGATTTCATACTTGTATAATAAATTTTAAAAGAGAATTTAAAAAATGTTTTATTCTGCAGCAAATATTTTTCTAATAAATTAAAAAAAAGCAAATAATCTGTAAAATTTAATTTTTCTATGTTATAGGAAATAAATTTTCCAAAATATGAGGAAGAATTAATCTGAATTCTTGGTAAAAAGGATATCAGGATGTGATAATCCTGATATCCTTTTTACCAAGAAATGAGTATGATTCATCTTTAATGTTTTGATATTAAAGCAAAAGAACAATTTTAAGAACTGGTTTTTATCAAAAAATCTGCAAGAATTAGGACATACTGAATTTGTAACTGTACTACAGAAGACAAATTATTACTTCAACTATATTTCTATTCCAATATTTTAATTGGAATTTTTGAAACTAATAATTTCTCATTTATTTTGTTTTATATTATGAAATTAAAAATAACAAATATACACTATATAGAGATCTTAACAAGATAAAACTAGCTGTGAAGAGCACTGTGTAGTGTGCATTTATCACAAGCAGGACAGATTCAAATTTTGCAAGATAAATAATTGCTATAATCCAGAAATAATCAATATTTATAATAGGAAAGTACATTAAAGCTGTACTGATAAGCATACTGGCTGATTACCAATTAATTGACTGATTAGTTATATTTTAAAGACAATTAATTAAAGTTTAATATTATTAATTGATGATATCATCAATATATTAATAGATAATCTCTTAATTTTATTTGATGTAAATAAAATATGTGGGGTCTATAGAAATCAAAAAAAAACTACTCTACCCTATCAATTAGGCCATGATACTCTAGTACAATAATTGATATTTAGATGAGAACATATTTGGATAATGACCTATAAAATACGAAGATATGTTGTTCAGGAATTCAAGTTGAAGAAAGAATTGTGGAAACAATCAGTAAAAAGTTTTCTATAATATACTACATATTCTTGTCTATAAGCCAAGGAATTTTTTCCAAAAAAATATTGAAGAAGGGCTGTCAGCTTATAACTGGAATAATCAAAAATCAGAAAAATTTTCTAGAGATTGTAAAATTTATCAATTCAATCACATCACTCATGCAATCCATCATATTTATTCCTAACAAGGGTCATACTGATTTTTTTCAAGTTTTGTTTTGTTAAAAATATGTGGATATGCATGTCTATACATGTATTAATATTTCTATAGGTATTTAAATATTGGATACTGCACAAATATAAGCAAAAATATATAAAGAGGTCATAAGTTGCATTCTCTCTGTGCTAGTAGCATGTCCTACCATACGGCTGGATGTGCCATATTTATTTTTAAAAATGCTTGTTTGTTCTCAGTTATATTATCAAAAATATGCAATTGTATGTGAATGTTCATATTTAAATAAGATCAGAAATATTAATTTACTGAGTGCTTCACAAATATGATTGGAAATGTGTAGGTCTATCTTTAACAAATAAATGTGGCTGCCATTAATACACATCATCAATTAATATTAAATGGAAATATAGTGATCACTAATGTTTCTTATATACACTTTGTGCATTTTCAAATAATTCTGACCATTTATAAAATACAAGATGATCATTTTATAGCTGATTTCAAACATCAGATTTGCTCTTTTGATGATTGCATGTATGCTGATAAACTTTTTACTCCCTTCAGTTGTAGCAAAATTTTCGTTGCATGTTTTGATTTTATTTTTTATCGTTTAAAGTTTGTTAAATATTTTTGTTTCGATTCAGAAATGATTAACAATTTTAATATTTCTCTAATATTTTCTGCCAAATAAACACTTTAATAAAATTGTATTATAGGTAAATGTGACTTGGTCATGATGCAATACAATCACATCTTGTTTGCCATCAAACTTTTTCTTTACATTGTATTGTGATATTTCAATGCTACAAGCTTGGTGTTTTGTCATTTATTCTAATTAGTGAACTGGATGTGGAAAATTTTTTAAATTATAAAAGAAATTATCAATTTATTTTAATGAATGTCATAGTGTGTTAACACTTGAAAGTTAGGGGGTTGATTAATATACAGGTTACACATTTTTACTAATTTTCAAACTTTGAAGTAGGAAGCCAATTAATATGTGAGTACATACATACATACATACATACATACATAAATTAAAGACATATTTAGAATCAAATTAACAAATTGTAAAACCAGGATGACCAATTTTTTAAACTATCACATTATGCAATTACATTTATAGCACTAATTATTCATAGAGTGAGATCTTGGCTATATTTATACATCTTGGAAGAAACAAAACATTTAATCAAAATCTTCTGTGATTTTGTAAAATGTATCAAAATTGATATCTGTCTTGGAAGAATTTCAACAAGAAGCAATTTCTAACTAGTTGTCCATATACAGTACTCCAAAGTTTAAATATACAAAAAACTGCTTAAAAGCTTAGACATTTAACCATAACTGAACCAAAAAAGCACTTCACTGCAGTATAAATTATATATTATATATTATAGTAAGGCTTATAATAAAAGACACTTTATACTGCAGTGAAGTGCTTTTTTGATTCATTTATGGTTAAACATATACAGTACATTCGAATGACCATAAATGTAGCATGTCTGGAATGGGTCCAAATATAAATCTTTGCATGGTGAAGAAGAAAGAGATACTGGTTATTCTCATGTATCTAGTTGAAGTGGACCAAGCAAGACCTGAAAAGATGTGCCAGAGACAAGAAATTGAAGATTGGTATTGCAAGGCAATAGTCTATTTGTGTATGTGCATCAAGGATAGCACTCTTCTAGGTTGCACATTATCTAAACTCATTCTCTCCCAGGTGGAATATTGTACACTCCTCACCCCCCATAAATTGCAAAGAATTTTGTTTGTTCCCTCATTACTGTCTCAATCTTAATCTCTTTTTCTTTGAATAAAATAGTTTAAGTTATAAAGAACACTATCCTTTGTTCTGATTCTGGACTCCATGAGCTGAAAGTTACACACATTTCAGTTTGGTTGTGGTCCCAACAATAATTTTATAAATTATTACATCTAGGACATTTTCATCATTCATCATTTTGTAAGTACAGTCAAAACCTCGGTTAACGAACAATTCAGTTTATAAAACAGATTTTCCGAACACAAAGCATCTTGGATGACATACTGTGTCTTGAGTTATGAACACGCAAGCAGTCAACATAAACTGTTTCAGTGATAATGCCATGTGTCACTTTAGAAAAATTTTAAAACAAAGACAAATCATATGGAAACTTTTTAGTGAGACAGAGACCCAGTGAGTCTGAAGCAGAGTCAAGTTGGTGCCAAGAGACAGAAAAAAGAAAAAGAATCTCTTAAAAACAACATTTCACTTCTTCACCACCTTCCACTTATGCTGTCAAGTCTCCTCCATACAGGTACAGTAAAACTAAATTAAGTTTTCATTTATATTTGATCTGCTTAGTGTTGTGTTTATCTTTTTTGTGATAGATTTAATGGTTTCCATTAATTTTGTGTTAACAACTTGTGCACAAAGTACTGTTGTAAAAGTTTAAATAAGCAATCATCTGGGATCTAGGAATGGATTAATCCATTTTACATTAATTCCTATGGGGAAAATAGTTTTGGCTTACGATTGACCTTCAGGAACGAATTAAGTTCGTAAATCGAGATTTCACTGTATTATTTATCATTAGGACCCTTAAGAATATATAGTTTCATAATATTTTTGTTTGATTTACCCAATTGCATTTATATCAGGTCAAATATTTCCAAAACTCATTTTTTTTTTATAAAAAAAATTACTAAAATAACATGTCCATAAATTTTGGATTACAATGAGACTAATAAAATTTAAATATAAAAAGTTTTATTTCATATGCTTTAAATACTATATCCTAAAAATTTAATAGTGCTATATTAATTTTTTTTTTGCACTACTATTGATCTTTCTAACATCCTAAGTGATAAACCAAGCTTTTTATCTATAAAAAAATTTATATGGTTGAACCATGTGACTTTTATTTATTTTATAAATAAAAAGTAAATTACCTCCAGTTAATGGAAAAAAAATATAAAACTGAAAATAATGCAATATCAATAAATTGTACAAAATCATTTGACTTTATTACAATTTTGAATAATTTTATTTTGGATACTACCATGGCACTCAATGACATCACCGACAAAAAAGAAAGCCAAGGATTTCATCTTTCTAACTTGCACAATTGTTTGCCAACATGCCAATGATTTTGTATGATATTACTACCTTTACTAAGGATGTGTTAACTTAGAAAATTATATACCTAAATAGATGGTTCCTAAACTTTTTAAAGTGGTGTGTCTATTGGTTTTGATATACAAGTATAGTGACATAGAAAAAATAAGCAGTTGTATTGGCTAATGTGAGAATCCACTCTATGCTGCTGTTAAGGAATTCACTTAATTTATTTTCTTTGTTCATCAAGTAGATGGAAAAAAAAATGATGAGATAAAATAACCTCCAAGGTTCTGAAATAAGAACTGATCGCTGATTAAACAAGTAATATTATAAACAGACCCACGAATGTGGTGTCAAAAAGATAAAGGTGAGAATTATCAGGTGAAAGGTTGTGGAGGGATGAAATGCAGAAGTTGATCAGTTGAAGTCTCAATTTCAGGAAAGAAAGAGTGAAAATTCGGCTATAAAAAGACAGTTGAAGTTTCAATTCTGAAGAGCTGGAGTAAGAAGCTCAGTTCAAAGGAAGGGGAGGTGATCAAGATGAGATTGCCAACTTTATAATAAAAAAGGAGGGAAAAGCCTTCAATAAGAAGAGTATTCTTGTGTTACTAGTTTTTTTGGATTATATACAAGATATTGCGACCTCATAATTAGAAACTGGACCACAGAATCCACAGTAAGAACAACAGCCTTGAATGCTACTAGTAGTCTAACAAACAGAACTTTTTCCATAGTTTGTTAAGTAAAAAGGTATCATTATCAATGCTCTATATTGGGTTGGCAACCTTTTCAGACTTATGGGCCACATTCAATATTTATTTTTTTTAGTCAGGCTTCAAGTGCTTAATTAAGAGAAAATAATAAATGAAAAAATATTTATCATCAATTTTTATTATAGAAATCTTAAAAATACAGGAATATTTAGATTATGAGATATGAAACAAACATGAAAATGAAATTGAATGAAAAATCATCATGTAAAAATAAAATAATATATTTTATGCATCACAATATGTTTGTCTCCTTGCTTAATGTGATTTTTGTTGTTGTTTTTCCTTAGTCAAATTATCTATATCCATTTTATAACTTGAGGTGTGAGGTCACCTTTGTTATCCCACTCCTGATGACTGGTGCCAAGTTTCATGGTGATATCATGATGTATAAAATTATTTTTAATTTATTATTCATATTATAAAATGCATTATTCAAATAATTCACCATATGGGCCATATGCTATGCAAGTATAGTAAACTTTTTCTGGGCCACCAAAAACGCACATGTGGGCTGCCGGTTGCCAACCCCTGCTTTATATGATTAATATAAACTTTATTTGTAAAGAAATCTCTTTTTTTTGTGAGATGTAATAGTACCAAATAAAGTCATGTTTTTAGATTTTGTTTCAGTTATTGATGAACATCATCCAACATTCTCCCATCTTACCTACGGAACCCACATATGTCATCTATTGGTTCTAACCAGCAAACAGATGATTAGAAGGGACTTGTCTCTCTAAAACATGTCTGGTATCAGAACTGACAAAATTAAACTTTTCTGTTTTTAATTTGAGTCCTATAAGAGCCAGATAGCCCATAAGGATTCTGCCGCAACCATCCAAAACAACAAGTGGGATCTAGTCAACCCTCTGGGGTCTCCACACTAATAAGCACACAATTGATTGTATTAGAACTACCAATCTAATTGACCCAAATAATTGAATCTGTACATGTGGGCTGATCCAATTGGCAGCTAGCAGCAAAATGACATCTGACGATTAAAGTATAATAGAGAATGATGCAAGAGAGCATTGTCTGGGATCCTACAATATAGTTTTCTGCCATAACTTTACTATAATCATGACTTAGAAATTTTGCTATCTTTGATATTTTTCTCTTTTCAAAACATAAGTAAAAACTAATTAAATACTTTGATCTTAATGCCAAACTATTACTTATTTATCAATTAGAATAAATAAAAAAAATTTGTTTATCAATAATAATAAAATCAGAATTGAATTTTATATTATTTTAAGTGCTAAAGTTTTAAAATCATATGATTTGCACATGGGAAACCATGAGAATCATGTACTGTACTAAATGTGGATTATGATGATAATGGTGAATCCAACCTTTTATTAGAATATATTAAGTTAATTTCCGTTTAAAAACTAAATAGGAAGAGGAATTTGTAAATAACAAAGCATCTTGGATGACATACTGTGTCTTGAGTTATGAACACGCAAGCAGTCAACATAAACAGTTTCAGTGATAATGCCATGTGTCACTTTAGAAAAATTTTAAAACAGACAAAGACAAATCATATGGAAACTTTTTAGTGAGACAGAGACCCAGTGAGTCTGAAGCAGAGTCAAGTTGGTGCCAAGAGACAGAAAAAAGAAAAAGAATCTCTTAAAAACAACATTTCACTTCTTCACCACCTTCCACTTATGCTGTCAAGTCTCCTCCATACAGGTACAGTAAAACTAAATTAAGTTTTCATTTATATTTGATCTGCTTAGTGTTGTGTTTATCTTTTTTGTGATAGATTTAATGGTTTCCATTAATTTTGTGTTAACAACTTGTGCACAAAGTACTGTTGTAAAAGTTTAAATAAGCAATCATCTGGGATCTAGGAATGGATTAATCCATTTTACATTAATTCCTATGGGGAAAATAGTTTTGGCTTACGATTGACCTTCAGGAACGAATTAAGTTCGTAAATCGAGATTTCACTGTATTATTTATCATTAGGACCCTTAAGAATATATAGTTTCATAATATTTTTGTTTGATTTACCCAATTGCATTTATATCAGGTCAAATATTTCCAAAACTCATTTTTTTTTTATAAAAAAAATTACTAAAATAACATGTCCATAAATTTTGGATTACAATGAGACTAATAAAATTTAAATATAAAAAGTTTTATTTCATATGCTTTAAATACTATATCCTAAAAATTTAATAGTGCTATATTAATTTTTTTTTTGCACTACTATTGATCTTTCTAACATCCTAAGTGATAAACCAAGCTTTTTATCTATAAAAAAATTTATATGGTTGAACCATGTGACTTTTATTTATTTTATAAATAAAAAGTAAATTACCTCCAGTTAATGGAAAAAAAATATAAAACTGAAAATAATGCAATATCAATAAATTGTACAAAATCATTTGACTTTATTACAATTTTGAATAATTTTATTTTGGATACTACCATGGCACTCAATGACATCACCGACAAAAAAGAAAGCCAAGGATTTCATCTTTCTAACTTGCACAATTGTTTGCCAACATGCCAATGATTTTGTATGATATTACTACCTTTACTAAGGATGTGTTAACTTAGAAAATTATATACCTAAATAGATGGTTCCTAAACTTTTTAAATTGGTGTGTCTATTGGTTTTGATATACAAGTATAGTGACATAGAAAAAATAAGCAGTTGTATTGGCTAATGTGAGAATCCACTCTATGCTGCTGTTAAGGAATTCACTTAATTTATTTTCTTTGTTCATCAAGTAGATGGAAAAAAAAATGATGAGATAAAATAACCTCCAAGGTTCTGAAATAAGAACTGATCGCTGATTAAACAAGTAATATTATAAACAGACCCACGAATGTGGTGTCAAAAAGATAAAGGTGAGAATTATCAGGTGAAAGGTTGTGGAGGGATGAAATGCAGAAGTTGATCAGTTGAAGTCTCAATTTCAGGAAAGAAAGAGTGAAAATTCGGCTATAAAAAGACAGTTGAAGTTTCAATTCTGAAGAGCTGGAGTAAGAAGCTCAGTTCAAAGGAAGGGGAGGTGATCAAGATGAGATTGCCAACTTTATAATAAAAAAGGAGGAAAAAGCCTTCAATAAGAAGAGTATTCTTGTGTTACTAGTTTTTTTGGATTATATACAAGATATTGCGACCTCATAATTAGAAACTGGACCACAGAATCCACAGTAAGAACAACAGCCTTGAATGCTACTAGTAGTCTAACAAACAGAACTTTTTCCATAGTTTGTTAAGTAAAAAGGTATCATTATCAATGCTCTATATTGGGTTGGCAACCTTTTCAGACTTATGGGCCACATTCAATATTTATTTTTTTTAGTCAGGCTTCAAGTGCTTAATTAAGAGAAAATAATAAATGAAAAAATATTTATCATCAATTTTTATTATAGAAATCTTAAAAATACAGAAATATTTAGATTATGAGATATGAAACAAACATGAAAATGAAATTGAATGAAAAATCATCATGTAAAAATAAAATAATATATTTTATGCATCACAATATGTTTGTCTCCTTGCTTAATGTGATTTTTGTTGTTGTTTTTCCTTAGTCAAATTATCTATATCCATTTTATAACTTGAGGTGTGAGGTCACCTTTGTTATCCCACTCCTGATGACTGGTGCCAAGTTTCATGGTGATATCATGATGTATAAAATTATTTTTAATTTATTATTCATATTATAAAATGCATTATTCAAATAATTCACCATATGGGCCATATGCTATGCAAGTATAGTAAACTTTTTCTGGGCCACCAAAAACGCACATGTGGGCTGCCGGTTGCCAACCCCTGCTTTATATGATTAATATAAACTTTATTTGTAAAGAAATCTCTTTTTTTTGTGAGATGTAATAGTACCAAATAAAGTCATGTTTTTAGATTTTGTTTCAGTTATTGATGAACATCATCCAACATTCTCCCATCTTACCTACGGAACCCACATATGTCATCTATTGGTTCTAACCAGCAAACAGATGATTAGAAGGGACTTGTCTCTCTAAAACATGTCTGGTATCAGAACTGACAAAATTAAACTTTTCTGTTTTTAATTTGAGTCCTATAAGAGCCAGATAGCCCATAAGGATTCTGCCGCAACCATCCAAAACAACAAGTGGGATCTAGTCAACCCTCTGGGGTCTCCACACTAATAAGCACACAATTGATTGTATTAGAACTACCAATCTAATTGACCCAAATAATTGAATCTGTACATGTGGGCTGATCCAATTGGCAGCTAGCAGCAAAATGACATCTGACGATTAAAGTATAATAGAGAATGATGCAAGAGAGCATTGTCTGGGATCCTACAATATAGTTTTCTGCCATAACTTTACTATAATCATGACTTAGAAATTTTGCTATCTTTGATATTTTTCTCTTTTCAAAACATAAGTAAAAACTAATTAAATACTTTGATCTTAATGCCAAACTATTACTTATTTATCAATTAGAATAAATAAAAAAAATTTGTTTATCAATAATAATAAAATCAGAATTGAATTTTATATTATTTTAAGTGCTAAAGTTTTAAAATCATATGATTTGCACATGGGAAACCATGAGAATCATGTACTGTACTAAATGTGGATTATGATGATAATGGTGGTACAGATAGGCCTTGATTAGTGCGAGTTCGAATAATGCGATTTCGATTAGTGCGACTTATAAAATTGATACCGTTTTTCAGTTAGTGCAAGCAAATATTCGATAAATGTGAGTTGTAAGCATAGACCAGTCTTACTAACAAACCTCCGCCTCCTTTTATGATGTCAATTAACAAATTACCATTAATTTTCGGTTAGTAAAACTGGACGAGGAGCAGTCCAAGAACAGTCACTTGGCTTTGAAGGGTGAAACATCAGAAAGACGGGCTTTTTGCCATTAACTGTTTAACATTACTGTACTATTGTTTAGCTTTGCTATCATATACATACAGTATAGTACAGAATTTTCTCTTTTAAAAAGTATCAAAATGGTTAAAAGGAAGAACACTTTTGACGATAAAACAGGAAACGAAAAAAGAAGAGGTTAGTGATTACGCTAGAGCAAAAAATGGATGTGATTAAGTGACATAAAAGCAGTGCTCCACTTCCGCTTTCGATTTGCTCTTTTGATTTCGATTTGGAGGTTGGTTTGATGATGGTATGTGAGGCAATTCCTGGTAAGTTATTAATTTAGATGATGAACAACGATGGTAAAATATGAAAATAAATATTTCTTAAACAGTTAGTGTTAAGTTAGTATTGTGGTTATTCATTGTGAGGTTAGCTAATGGCCAGAATCTCACAAAGCAAGAACCAATTACAATATTTTACATATAGTTAATACTTCGAATAGTGCGAGAAATTCGTGGAACCAATTATTCGCACTAATCGAGGCCTACCTGTATTTTACAACTTGATATAATCCAATTGAATATCATTTATCACAGATCAGGAAGAAAGATTATTTTGATTTTTGTAATTCACAATTTAATTGATGAAATATAATGTATGGAAAAGATTTATATAAAAAAATTAAAATTGTTTACTTGAGCATTATGCATAATGAGAGTTTCAGTTCATCTATAACTGGCAAATGGGCAAGTCTGCTCAGTGATATCGTTCATTCAATAATACAAAACTTCCATTCAAACTTAAAAAAACTACTTTGTTTTATTGAATTTGAATGCAATTTATTAAAACAATTCTTTTTTCATGAAATATTTGAATAAGGCCAATTAACCCGGAATCCTCCAGGGTGGTAAACCATAGCTTTTCCATGCCACCATCTGGCCGATCTGAAAATCAAGCCCATCATTGCATTAAATATTATGTTGTATTAAACATATATTCTGTTTTTCATCATGTTTTTTGTAAGATTTGTTTTAATTGTATTAAAAATTATTACACCATAATAAATATATATTTTTTACATATAAGAACTTTATTTATACAAAATATGATATATGTTTTGTAGTATTAAATTGTAAGTAGAAAATATTTATAAAATTAGACTAGTTATGAAAATGAGGGGCATACCAACTTTTTATGAAGAAAGGGGGCACAGACACAAAGTTTGGAAACCACTGATCTAAGAAATGTAAATATTACCATTCTAAATATGTTTAACTAATCAGATATTTAATAAAATACTTGAAAAATGTTTTTATTTTGTGGTCCAAAGATGAAATTAGCAATTGTGTTCAAGAATCCTGTCTTGAGAAATCTTGAGATTTACAAGAAAATCTTGATTCTCAATTCTCAAAAAAAATTCTTAGAAAATGCTGGAAATTAAGAAAAATTCTGTGAATTCATATCCTAAAAAATTCATAGTGATATATATTAATTATTTTGACCCTGCAAAGTCTCTTAAGTCAATAAATCATACAGATAAGTCACGTGATTTATCCACATTACTTCTACAACTTTATATTTAAAAAAAAAAAATTAATATAAAAACTAAAATAATACCTAGATCAATAAATTATACAAAAATTATTCATTTTATTTCAATTTTAAATATTTCTATCGTAGATGCTGACATATGATGTAGGAAGATTTATGATGACTTTAAGCAAAGTCAAAACAAATTTCTAGTTTCTAATCCCCTTTAGTGGTTTGCCAGACTAACAATGATATCTACTGATATCTATGGTATATAAAGGAGTGTATCAGAGAATGAGTGGATATTTAGCTCTCAATCATTCCCCAAAAATTCCACCTTCACCTAATGGCCAGACACAAGAGAGCTCTCTTAAAAAAATTACATAACCAAAATAGGAAGGTCCTAAACTTTTCTAAGGAGTGGTATATAGTGATGTATAAAAAAATAGCAGTTATATAGGCTAAAAAGCTCATATATGTCTGCATAAAATTGGGCACAAAAATTCCATTTTTGGAGTTTTGTATTCAAACATAGGACTTGTTCATCAGATAAACCAGTAGTTTATGTGCATTGAAAAACTATTTTAATAAAAACTGTCAGTAATTGTAAAACAATCCAATATAGTTTGGTTTTTATTTTTCATGAGTTTTTCTGCCTCATTTTGTTTTTATCATAAGTTAAAAAAAGATCTGTTTTAATAAACGTTTTTTTTTAGAATCTCAAGATTCTTGAGAATTTCTGAAAGGGAATCTTGAGAAATAAATTAATAATTGATTCAAGAATTCCCAAATCTTGAGAAAGCAAAAATTCAGAAAAACACAATTGCAAGATTCCATACTGAATCTAACAAAGTAAAAACAAATGCTAAGTGAGCACTATTATTGATGAAGATAATGAATTTTGAAAATAAATATTCTGTAAATAAAGGATTACAGTATTTAAGGTCTTTGATTTTACTAAATATTCTGAGCAAGTCTTGCTTTTACTGCTGTAATTATTGTTTGTTATTGTCTATTTTAATGTTTCAGGAGGAATTGGAAATCACTAATGAAATAAAATAAAATGCCCATTATAAATTTTTTTTGCCATAATGTTTATCATAAATAATGTTTTTTTATTTAATCTTAAAGGAAAAAAACTTTTTTACAATTTATTTCTTTGTGAGGCATGTTAGGATATTTCAAAAATAAGTAAAGTTTTTGTTGAGATCAAGAAAACTTGGGTATAAGAAAAAAGGAGCAAATATTTATTGTTTATTTATTTGATTAAAGGGCTTTTGAGTATTACTTTTAGGTTTGTTTTCTTTTTCTTTCCTCAAAAAATTTGTTAGAACTTGGAATCAAAAATAGTAGGGGTTGAAGAACGAGAATAATGCCTAATTTAATTCTAATTGTAATTGTCATACAATTATAATATAGATAACAGCAGAATGAAAAATACATCTTTTGAATTAGATTATCTTGGAAGGGGGAAAGAATTATATTCTGAACAAAGTTAAGGGGAATGGAGCAAAAAAGGTTGAGAACCACTGGTCTGTTTACATGTAGCCAATTGTTGAATCTCATATTTTCCACTATCATCTTTGGAAAAAAATATCTTTAATCAAGAAGACTGTTTATTCTATGTGCATTTTATATAATTATTATGCAAAATGATTATATGTGGTAAAACACTAAATATTAGGTTGTAACAGAATTTATTTCAGTTATAACCCAATATTCAATCAAAAATGATAATGTTGAGTATTTGGTGGGATTATAGAGGAATAATTCCCTATGAATTGCTTAAATATAGTAAAACAATTACTGGTGATCTAAGATTACAAAATAAACTTCAAGAATATCACCCTGACCTTTTCAACAGAAAAAAGTTGCACTGCTTCATGATAATGCATGGCTGCATGTTTTTAAAATCATTCAAGAGAAAATTTTGGAGATCAAATGGTCAGTATTCTATATCACGCATACTCTCTGGATCTTGTGCCATCCAATTATCACCTGTTTAGATCATTACAAAATGCATTGAATAGGAAAAAATTCAATAGCAATAAAGAAGTCAATTCTTTTATTCAAGACTTTTTTGTATTGAAAGATAAAAACTTTTATTCAGAAGGTATTTGTCAATTGCCTATAAAATGGGAAACTGTTATTAATAATAATGGTAATTATATAATTGATTAAATGTAAGCCTATTTTTATTATGAATAAAAATTTTTTTTAATACAACTGAAATTATTTGTTACATCCCAATATAAAATGAACATATATTGTATATCTTTTACATCAGTTGACTCAACAATAGTAAACCATATATTATTATGAAAAAATTACTATTAATGCAGCAGTTTCAAATAAATAATTGGATTATGCTTTGTAAAGTCCATCATCTAGTTTAATTAATATCTGAAAGAAAAATAAAATATTAAAACTTGCAAATATAAGAGAGAGCTATATACAATCAATACATAGTTGAATGACAACTGAAGAGTAATATCATGCTGTTATATGCACAAATTATATTTATGCTCAAGTTGAAAATTCAGTTTTATTTTATTTTAAACAATGAAATGCAATAGGTTATCATTTTTTGTTAAATTATAATATATACTTCAAAATATAAATTTCAGTTAAGTATTCCATTGGATACTTTACTAATTATATGATATAATTAGATAATATTACATTTCTAATTATATATTAATAATAATAATTTTTTTTCTTTCAAGTTGTTATTTTTATTTGCTGATTAATATTATTTAGCTAAAAATAATATATAAATATTTAATTAATTTCGAATATTTTATTTTCAGGATGCAATGGACTGGAGATAGAATTTAAAGGTTATCCTTTTGGATTGAAAAACTTTGTTTTGGCCAAACATGAACAAAGTGTTTGTCTATTTATTTATTTATTCAGGCATACTTTTACTGCCATTAGTATTGACATCCAGTCAATATGCCAATGAATCTAGTACAATGCTTCACTTCAGCCATGCTATGATAGTGCCAGAATATGGAGAATCTCATTTGTTTGATCCACGAGGAATGGAACATCTATATACTATTACTAATATGTTCCTTGATTTAATACAGAAAGATGGACTTCCTCCAGGTAAGAATTTTTTTATATATTGTCTTAATGTACCAAATCATCGTAAATAACTAAAATATATATATTTTAGTTATCGTCACAGATGAAATTTTCAAAACTCCCTTAAAAGTCATAAATAAGAATAGAGCAGAGGTAACATTAATATTTTATTTTCTTTAATTATTCACAAGTAATTATTGATTTTTGTTTTGATTTAATTTTTTATTGTAGCTGCTCTCTCACTTTTTGGGAATGCTACTTATTGCTGTTATTGGACTGCTCCTTGCTGTAATTTTGCCAATCAGTGGTCTGTTGTTTTGTTGCTGTCGATGTGCAGGAAAGTGTGGAAATAAAAAAAATGTTCCCGAACAAAGAAGGGATTCATGCCGTCGCATTTTTTGGGGAACTGTTATGTTTTTGATATTATTAACTATGATGTAAGATTATTTTGGACTTGTTTTGCTTCTCAAGATTCATAATATCAATTAGACTTATTCTTTTTATTTTCAGGTTTGGTGTGGTATGTGCTTTTGTAACAAATGAGTATATTGAACACGGAGTACAAAGTTTACCTTGGACTTTGAAATATAATATCAGAGATGCTAATCTATATCTTAACAACACAAAATCAGTAATAAATATACATTTTTATATTTAAAATAAAAATTAAATTAAACTTAAATTGATGATTTTATTTTTTAGGAAATCAATCATTTGTTAAAGAAAAATTTTCAACAGCTGCAAATGAAATTAGGAGAGACTCTAGATAGTAAGCTATTGATTACTGTTAATATTTTTGAATAACTTAGAAAAAAATTGATGCTAATATACTTACATTTCTTCTTAGAAAGTGGTGAGACTGTGAAAGACAGACTAGGAGAAGTTGCTCAAGCTGCAGCAGTCGATAACTTGACAGAAATTGTCTCACGTAAGGCAACATTAATTTAACAAATAAAAGCTGAATATAAGTTACAATTCTTATTATTATTATTATTATTATTATTATTATTATTATTAAAATAAAGGATTGGGACAAGTTCAGAGCCGTTTAAAGAAAGCAGTTCAATATACAGAACAGCTGTACAAGACCTCAAATCAGTTACAACATAGATTAACAGATATAAAAGAAGAATTGTCTGAAATACTGAAAAAATGTACAAGTGATAGTTGTCAGGAACAAATTAAGCAATATAACACAAGTGCCTTTTCTGTGGCCACAAATGTTTATAAAGTAAGAAATTGTATTAGTTATTAATCTCATTCTTAATCAAATTTAATTACATTGTTTTTCTTTAGTTTCCAAATTTATCTTCTGTTTTTCATAATATATCAACTCTCTTAAACCAAAATATAGAAACTGAAATTAAAGAGGTAAATGTCATTTTTTAGTTTTTTTTTATAAATCTTCAATATTCTAAGAATATTACTTTTTCATAGGGAAAGATTGCTTTTGACAAATTAAGTGATACAATACAAAAAGCTGTTAATAAAACAATTCCAGGTAAACAATTTTTTCTGTAAATAATTTTAATAATTTTTCAGACTTCATTAATAGAATTTTTATATGTAAGTATAAATGTTTATTTTACATAGATATAAAGCATAAAATAAGTCTTGTAGGCTCAGAACTGTCTGTAGCTGCTGATAATATTACCTCCATGCTGAAATTTCCTCAATTAAACCAAGCTGAAAACTACATAATGGAATATGAGCCACTTGTTAAAGAATATTCAAAATATCGGTAAATAAACTTTAATTTGTGCATGATACTAATTTCAGAAACTTACTGATAATTATATACATTCTAGATGGTATGCTTGCATTGGTTTCTGCTGTGGGATGTTATCTATTGTAATGTGTTTTACATTTGGACTGATCTGTGGTACTTGTGGACAACAACCTGGAAATATATACTCTGATAATACATGTAATAAGGGAGCTGGAGCAGATTTCCTATTATTGTAAGTATAAATACATTAGAACCTATTTTATATAAAAAATTTTAATTATTGCTAATTTATATTTTAACAGGGGTGTTGGACTTCTGTTTCTGTTTTCATTTCTGTTATTGATTGCAATGACAGTATTATTTCTAATTGGTGGAACAACAGAAAAAGTTGTTTGTGATCTTGTAACAAACTCTTCAAATCCCCAGTTGCATGAAGTATAATAAATTTTCTTTTTTGTATTTAATGCTAGAATTTTCACTTAGCAAATATTAAAAATTATAATTCTTTCAGTTAGTAAATATAATTCAAAATCAAGACGCAAATTATCATCCTGGTGAAGAAAGACTGGATTTAGTTCGAATGATTCAGTGAGATTAAAATTAAAAAAAATAATAATAAATTATATCTGTTTCTATTAAATTAATATCTATTAAACTTTTTAATAGATACTGTCACAAGAATCAAAGTTTGTATCATGCTTTAGGATTTGATCGTCATCGTAGAATTCAAATAGGTCCAAATGTCATTCAAATGATGAACTTCTCTGACATAAGAAATTATCGCCAGGTAAGCTGATTTTGATTCAAATGTCCAAATGTTTTCTATCACTTAATAACAGCAATATTTTGGAAATGAAAATTCTAATCAAAATTATGTTGTTATAATAACTTTAATTATACAAATATGAGAGAAATCTCAGATAGAGAAATTATATTGCATATATGTGATTTTATTATCTAGATTTGATGCCTTACAAAAATCTATCTATGGACATCTGCTTTAGTTAAAGTACTTATAATTGAAGTGAAATACATGAATAGTTGAAATCATTTTTGAGAAAATAGTACAATTTTAATGAGTGTGCCTATTGTTTACTTTTATTTAGATTTTACAGTAAGAGGACTTCTTATAATTTTTGTGATGTATTCATTTTGTTGCTATCTTTCTAATTATTTAAAAAAAAGTTAAATTTTTGGCTAAATTTTGATACTGGTTTGTTTTATGAAATTGAATAATAAAACAAAAGTTATGTATTGAATAAAATATAAAGACAACAGTACTTGTAATTTTACTCATTTGTATATATAATTAAAATTCATTGCCTATAAAGAAAATTATATATTTTCAAACTTTCATGAATATTTTTTTATTTAAAGCAAATTAATATAACAATAAGCAAATATTCTAATTATTATTAGAAGATTTTATTATTGTTATATTGTATATTGATGATGTGTTTATCAATCATTTTTCTATAGATATTGGGATGATATTCTATGTACCTGCTCGATATGAGCATATATTGGGATAGTGTTGAGGGAGAATATTGTCACTTTACAACATGAATATTACTATTATACAGTCTGAAAATAAAAAATGATTGAATTCAAATTGATTATTTTAGAGAGGTACATTTTTGAAATGGCATTCAACTTTATACTTATCCTAAAACAACAGTTCTCAAAATGTGGCATGCAAAAGTTGTATCAATAATAATGAACTATGATCATATATACCAGGTGATAATTCAACTTATACCTTAACTAACAACTGATAACAGGAATAAATATAATGCCTTAAAATAACAGCACTCAACTGCAGTTGATCAATAATAACTTATCAACTGCAGTTGAGTGCTATTATTTCAAGGATGATAATTATTAAAGTAATTCTATTCAATGCTGTTTAGAGAGATATGAGCAATCTAAATGTAACCAGATTTGGTATGATGACATTTCAATTTATATAGAAGATATTTCCATGAAATAAAAATAGTACCAAAAATCACCACTATACCTTATGATGCTGCAAGCAATGAAAAAGCAGTTATCTACATTAAATATATGATGCAGCCAAGTTCTGGGTACAAAAGTGACCACAACAGCTGAATGTCATTCTTATCAGCTACACTGACATCATCTTGCATTTCTTGTGAAGCTGTTTTACAAAACAATAGAAATCTGCAGATGCACTTTGGGAATTTCACTGTCATGAGAGATTGACTTCATAAGCTCTCAGAAAAATTATCACTTAATTTGAAGAACTGGATATTTAGGAGTTAACCCATTCATTGTTGAGGAAGTGGAACAAAAAACTAAATATTGAGAAAGTGGAACAAAAAAACTATAAAAATCGATAAAAAAAATTTAAAAAGTTTAACTTTGATTTTATCAATCCAGCTTTTCAAAATTAGTTTTTTGTATTTATTTATTGAAAATATTCCCTTTTGATGGTGATTTCTAAATTTTTTCAATTTCCAAAATATTTCTTAAATTACATTTATATAAACAGTGTTTATAATTGAACTGCTCAATAGAATTTGGATTTTTTTTTTAATCCCATTTTGTTGATTTTATGGTCTAATATATCAAAATTATTCCAGTTTTGGGATGAGATAGATAGATAGATATTTTTGAAATTTAAGTAAAAATTAAATTTTTCATATGATGAACTATAAAATGCTGAAAACTAAAAACATTGTAAATAATAGGAAAATCTTGATTAATTCTGTTAAAATGAAATATATCTTAATTGTTTCTTTTTTGTTTCAATTTCACCAAAATTTAGGAAAAAATTGCAAAAAATGAAACATAGACATCCTTAGCCATTTAAATAGGCATGGCATTTTTATTACTTTACAGCAACCACTTACTTCCCAGGAAATTATAGCCAAGCTTACTTTACCCACGGCATGTGCTTTTGGGTTGGTTGCTACAGTAAACCATCTGCAGTCCAGTTAGAGCAATATAAAAAATATTATCACTGTTTATATATGAATGAGACTATTTTCACATTTATTAGAATATTTTAATATAAATTAAAAATTTATAAAAAAAATATTGATAAAAATTGTATGAATGAAGTAAGAATAAGTTAATAAATATGATTAATAAAAATGTTATATTTCATTGAATTTATATTAATTTTCTAATAACTATATGATATAACTTTATTCAACAAAAGTTACATATCTCTTGATTTTTTATAAATTTCTTCATTCATGGCTCATTTTTTTCAGAGGACATGTTGCTATCTAAAAATATCAACTATTTTGTTGGATGGCTAACATTTTATATACAAAAAGTTGTGCTTTTAGCAATATCATATACAGAATGAAATGTTGTGAAAAAAAAAAAATTCCAAAAAATTATTACAAAAATTAAATAAGATATGATAATTTTCATAATTTTTTTGCATATTAATTAGGTGTAATTTTCTTAAATCACTAGCAGTGAAAAATTAAATAAGTAAAATATAATTATATAATCAATAATTAATTTTTTCTAAATCATTTTTACCAACTTTAAGAATTATCAAGTTGATGAAAAATTGGAAGAATTTTTGCATCAACTTAGCATCAGTCCAAATGTAACAGTTCTAACTCCTCAAGGGGAAGAACTTCTTCAACGACTGAAAGATACACCATTTTCTGGAATAAATTTTTCTGTTTACTTTAATGTAGTAAGCAAATAATTTTTATAATAAAAAATAATTAAAATTCTGCAGTATAATTATTAATAATAATTTATGATGACAGGATAAGAAACATATAACTTCTATTGATATACCTGATGTAATTCGTCAACTGCAGACAACAATATCATTGATACCCTCCTCAGAACAAGAGGTGACAAATTTAAAGATATTTATTTAAAAAAACAACAATTACTTAATCTCAAAATTTGAATATGAGAAATTAAATTATGACTTTTTGCAGATTAAAGATAACTTAAAGAATATAACAAATCAGTTAGAAATGTTTCAGAAAACAATGATATTGTCAATTCATGAAATACTGGTAAGTTTCATATAGTATAGATGTAAATATGTATATGATTATTGGAATATACAGTTGTTGTTTTGTACAGGATCAACTTCAGAAAGTTGGAGAGCAACTTCAGAAAGACACAAGAGTAGGAAACAAAACTCTTCAGGTAAGATTTTTAAGAAAAGTAAAAAGTTTTAGTGGAATGATTAATTCAAAGAACAGATTAAAATATCATAATTTAAACGAATAAATATCATAATTTATATGATTAAATAAATTATACCTGGTTCTAATACTCTCAATTGATATTTATTATCATCACATTTTACTAATAGTAATTAATTCTTCATTCTAGGAAGCTTTGCCAGATCTTCTTCAACAAGCCCAAACTGCACAAGAATTTATACAAACCAAAGGAAAAGAAGAAATTAAAAGGGTATATTTGAAATCATGCAATCTATTTTTAAAATAATTAAAATATTTAAAAAATTTTTTACCTTTAAAACTATTATTTTTGTTTCATTTTCTTTTAAAACTTATGTTTTAGTTAGCACAGGAATTTATATCTGAGTTCACAGGATTAATGGACCAGTATGCTTTTTATGTGCAACAACAGGTAAGATTCATCATGTCTTATCTTGAAACATGATAACATAGGTATTATATTGAACATTCAAATAAAATTCTTCCTTTTAGGTTGAAAATAACATAGGTAAATGTGGGCCCATCAGTCAAGCTTTTAATACCAGCATTATTGCTACTTGCAGTGAAATACTTTTGCCATTTGTAAATATCATTTTGATTTAATTGTTTTTAAACTTAAACAAAATTAACATTAAATTTTAAATTTATTTTTTCAGAATGGATTTTGGGCTAGTCTTGGTTGTTGTACCCTTTTATGTATTCCTGGTCTTATTGTAGCAGTTATCTTGTCAGTACTATACCGTCGCATAGAACCCTATCCTGGACCACTCATTGATTCGTAAGTAGAATAATTCTGATGATATTTATTATATCTGAACTTTTTACTTTCACTAAAAAATTTTTAGAAATAATTCTATACTTCATTTTCCTTTTATGAAATCATTAATTTTTGTTATAATGGAATAAAAGTTTGAGTATTTTAAAGGAAACACATTTCTTTTAACTAATTTCGACTTATATTTTCATTTTATTTAAAAGAAATTTACTTTTTTTGATGATTGTTGCAATTTTTACTGAATTGTTGCATTTGACATTTTCTTAGTCAGTCTCTTATTTTTCATCTGACACTACTGCATTTTATCTTTTACACTAATATCTAACAAGTAGAAGACTAAGTTAATGGTTTACATAAACATAAAACAGCTCTACTCAATAGACAATTGGAGGAAAAACCCAACCAATTTCCATTTATTTTCTAAGTTTTAGAGTTTTTTCATACCAAAAATTTGATTTAATTCACAAAATAAAGATGTAATAACATCTAATTATTATATAAATAATAAATTATTAAATTTTTGTATTTATATTAGCTTTTAAACCATTTACCAGTGATTCTTTGTTCTATATAAACAAATTACATTGAGATATCCAATTTCATATTAAATTTAAATATATAAGGGGTACCGGTAAGTAATGTCGCCTTCCTACATCAAAATCAAACGAATAAAATGTTAACAAGTTTTATAAAACAATAATGTAATTATCCTCATTATCAACAGTCTTTTGTCGTCTAATATGAAAAATTTTATTGTCAAACCGGTTGGTTTTACGATTTATTCGTTGAAATTAATATAAAAAGAACGACATCACTTTCCGGTACCCCCAATATATATGAGATGTCTTTGATTTACAACAGGATTATGTTCTGATAAATCATAAATTGAAAATGATCCATAATAATGATAAAAAGTTTAGTAATAGAAAATGGAATATTCAATCCTTTAAGATTGTATAAATGTCCAAATTTAATTCTGGGTCTTCAAGGTTATAAAATAATTCAGAATTGAATCCAGATCCTAAATTGATAAGTAATTGCTTTTTTACTTTTATTTTATTATAAAGTATTTCTAGCCACTATACTATGAAAACAGCCAAGTTTGGAATATCATAAGTCAAATGATGAGAACCATCTACATGCACGCTCTTCTGTTTATAAGAATGAAGTTATTCTACTTAATAGGGTTATGTTTTGATAACTCCATCATAGATTGAAAAAAACATAAATAAAAAATGGCCAACAATGGTAATAATTTGCATTAACATATAAGAGTTACCTTCCTGAATATCTGCATCCATTATAATCTGAAGCAAAGTTATTGGATAAATACACAAATGTTGGTATTCAAACAATGTCTTTATATAATAATAATCATTTAATAATAAAATGAATGAAATACAATGAAACTTAGTTATAATGAGCATCATGTAACTGTGAAGAATTGCTTGTTATAACCATTATTCATTGTATCTGAGGATGTAAATACACTCAGAATTGAACTTGGTCCAAGGAGATAAATCATCTGGAATTGGATTCAGACACTTCAAGGTGGTATGTTGCTATCCAGTCAACTGTAAATTTTTAATAAAACAAAAATTATTTTTAGCCAATATGCTGTGAAAATAACCAAGTTCAAAATATTGTAAATATAATTGTAAGATGAGATTATCATAAGTAGAAGAGTATCTGTATATGTACATACACAAACACTATGCAGGTATCCCTCCTATAACATGGTTTCCTACAACATGGTTTTGTTCTAACACAATTTGAAAATTGGGAAAATCCTCACATAACACGGTACTTCTACAACATAGTGTTTACTTAACACATTTAGAAAATTATATTTACTCTTCTACAACACAAAACAATTTTATTAAATTTTATAAATTCACACTATGAAAACACAATATACACATAAATTACAATCATTGGGAAATACTTTGCTAAAATTAGTTATAAATGCAATTTTGTTAATTTGCTACGAGAGGGATGATATGCAGTCTATTTTCAATTTTGATTTGAAATGGAATTAATTGTATTAATTTTGAAATTGAGTTAATTGATGACCATTGAGTATTTTGTATTCCAAACATTCAGTTCTTGGATAAAAAATAAGTTTTTATTCATCAATAGAGGGATGTGAAAGAGATGAAAAACTTTTATTCATAAATTTTTTTTGGGTATGTGTTAAGGAAGGATTGTTTTCCAGCAGGTTGTAGTGGGTTAGATTACAGAATTTGTAATGAGAGTAGAAGATACACAAACTTTAAATGCATAAAAAAGTTCAGAAAAGTGAAGTTGATATTGTTTAAGGAAAAAGTTCTTGTTTTGATGAAACAATGATAAGGAAGATATAATTATTAAATGAAGTTATATAGGATGTATATTTTTTTCTTTCCTTTTGTTTTACATATACACTCAGCCCTCTATTTACACGGTAGATACGTTCCTGGAAAAATCGTGCAAACCGAAACTATGTAAAACGAGACGCAGAATTCATACAAAATAGAAGGATATGTTCAATTAAACTGTAAACCATGTAAATCGATCTAAAGAAGATAATGAAAAGTCGAGAATATGTTCTTTATAACTGTGTAAAATGAGATAAGGATTAAAGGAAAAAAAAGGGGATTGGTTCATTAATTTTTAGACACAATTTAATGCTTATACTTATTTCAATTTATTTTTGAAAATGAAATCATAAACATTAATTAACATCAAATATGGTACAAAAAAAATTAACGGTATTCCATACAACTAAAAACAATAAAAGCATTCAAACATAAATAGGCGAGCTGCAAGCGTGAGTTGAGTTTAGTTGAACTGTGAAACTTGGACAGTAAAAATTAATAGTGAGTGATAAACTGTGAAAGCAAAAGTGGACTAAGAATTGTGAGTTATTCTGAATTAAAGACATAAATTAGTGTTGTATGAGATGATTATCGGATTTTGTATTGAATTTAGTTATAGTGAAACAAGGTTATTTTGTTTTGTGTGAATAAATTAGACTATACGAAATATAGCTGTATTCACTCTTTATTAATCTCTAC
>AYEL01051156.1:0-24905 GCA_000484575.1 Olivierus martensii | reverse complement strand
GCGCCGAGTTTGCGCAGTTCAGTAAGGACTTTACTGCGCAGACTTCCGGACGGAGACGGATTCTAGTGGGAACCGACCTTTAGGGTCGTCCTACTCTTCGCACAGCGTAACCGCTGAAAACCTTCACCGATTTGAATCCGTTGAAAATGGCCAATACATTCAAACGCATGGCCGTTAGAATTAAAAATATAAAATAAATTTTCGTAGCGAGCGATTCCTGGACATGATAAATGCATCAGAAATTGGCTCCATGCCAAAAATCAGAGTGTTCGGTTTCAAGAAAAACACCCAGTATAATGCATGCTTCGTCCAAGTCTTACCCAAAAATCAGTGTGTTCGGTTTCAAGAAAAACACCCGGTATATATATTACATTACACCAATTAAAGAATTATTAGTTTACATTTCATTCAAGGAAAAATTGCTACAAAAGTTAAATATTTGATAATGATAAAATTCAAGTATTTATTGGTCTTTATAAGATTTCATTTCTTTCCATGAACACATGTAATTTATATGAACAATACAGCTTTAGAGGAATCTGATATCACAAAACATATCAATTTAAACTTTAACAAATAAAAATAACATTTTCAAATTAAAAGTAATATTAACAGTTAAAATAATAATCATAAATTCTGAAAATTATCCAATTTTACATTATTTCATATTTACTAATGCAGTTTAGAGAAATTTAAACAAATAATACCATAAATTTTAGATTGGAAGATTAACTGTTCTCATAATTGTAGGAATACAATCTTATTACAACTTAAAAAATAATTTATAAAATAGAAAGAATAAGAGTGATAAAGGAAAAAATATACATTACAAGGATAAAACACTGAAATGAATTATTTATAATTCTTTCAATTGTCATTATTTTGGAAACTTCAATTTATTCAACATATTTACTTTAAATATATTTTATAATTATTTTTTAAACAACAACAAATTCATTCCTTTTTACTTTTTTTCATTTTAATTGCTTATTATATATAATTTTATCCAATGAGAGAGATTTTATATAAAAATATTTTTATATTTTCAAAAACAAAATTTAGTTTCTGAAAAAATTTAAAATTTCAGTATTATTTTTTTCGTTTTTTTGATTCTAATTTCCTTCTTTATCAATTTTCCTTATTTGTACCTAACATTATTATATGATTTCCTCCTGCAGAAACTGATGTAATCCGATAGTTATTGATATCTTTACCGACAACATTTGTAGGTATAGAAACTTCGGTATTATCACGGCCAAGTCCTAACTGAAAAGTGGTACCTTCACCCCACGAATATAACAAACCTGAAAAAAAATAATTTAGTAATTTCAAAATTGGATAATGTTTTCTCAAATTCTTATTTTTATATCTACTACAACTTCTTTTATTTTGCTTCATGCAATTTGTAGAGCTAACATCTTGACAATTATAGATATAACGATTGAGAAGAATTAATTATTCATTCAATTAACCATTCAGTTTTTGTGAAATTCTAAAAACTGAGATTAAAAACTAAATATTCAATTTTCTAAAAATGATATTGTTTGTAAGATGAATAAATAATAAAAGAAAAATAGTATAGTATGGTTTAATAAAATAATAATATTCACATATACATCCATAATAATGCCAATAATAATAATAATATTAAAATTAAAAAATAAATTACAGTAGACTCTTAATTAAAAAGTTACTTGAGATTAATCCACAATCAAAAAGTGATGTTTAATCATTAATGTTTTATCTTAGATGCAATATCCAAAAGAATTTTAATGCCCAAATTCATTATTATATCTTAGATACAGTAATTGGTGATTAAAATTAGAATAGAATTAAATTACAAATATTGCAATAATTTCTTTTTTTTTTTTTCAATATTTTGATATATCCTTTTTCAATAAATGTTAGAATATTTGACTATATGTATATATACAAATTTATTTATTAATTATTATTAAAATATATAGTGTTGATAATTTTTACATTTTTGAGTATTTTATGAATTATTGGGGAAAATTAATTTCTCTAATTGGGTTAAATTGGAAATATACAGATACTCCCCACCTTACAAACTTTCACAGATACGAATAAACCTGGGCATAGATTTACAAAAGCGTCCTTATTGCAATGAGAGAGATGGTTGTTTATATTTATAATTTTCTATTTATAATGTACAGTAAGATCCCACTTAACACTATTTTGATATAACACGTTTTTTTCAAATTCTATATTTTTACTGATTCACTTTGACATGATTTTTCAAATCGTTATTCTTGTATAAATCCGAAATCAGAAGAATTTGTTGCATTGATACTCCTATGCCGTTTCACAGTGCGTTTGATATCAGTGCAATGCAGTTTCGAAAGTCTGCTGCGGTCAGAGTTTGTATTTATGGTGGGTTATCAATGAATTTTATGGTAATAAAACTAACACTTATCCCATTTTAATATAAGCTGAATGCTGCCACCTTAAATTATAATTCCTTAAAGTTAGAACATTTTTCTTTCATCAATATCATTGTTTATAGCTTACTGCAATCTGATTACTGCTTTTTGTTCTTAAGGCTTTTTTTATAGTTTACTAATCTGATTACTGCTTTTTGTTCTTAAAACTTTTTATTTTCTAATTTTAAGGTATTTTCATGAATGATCTTTCATCAATACTTTTCGTTGTTTATAGTTTACTGCAATCTGATTAACATTATTCTTTGATCAATATGTTTTCATTGTTTATAGTTTATTGCAATCTGATTACTACTTTTGTTCTTAAAACTTTTTATTTTCTAATTTTAAGAATTTTTTCATGAATAATTTATGAATACAAATCAATATTAGCAAAAAAAAAATGTCTATAATTAAATGCAATACAACAGTAATAATATATGTTACAAAATAAAATTAAAAAATGTTATGCACATATTTTTTATTCACTGTCTTGTTTCACTTATCCTCATTATTTATATGTTAAAATAATCTCGTTTAACGCTGTTTCATTTAGCGCCTTGTTTCCTTGGAATGTATCCCCCACGTTAAATGGGTCTTACTGTACTGTATTTAAAATTTAAAATTTATTATTTATTTTAGTATTTTTTATTGTTTATTTGATGATAATATTTATAGCTCTTATCTCATGAACACTGTTAACAGATATGTGTATTCAACAGCAAACCTAATAACATTTTACGAACAAATTCATGATACAAATGATCGTTCGGAAGGTAACTCCTTCATAAGGTGGGGAGCATCTGTTCTGTATTATAAAAAAAATTTTATTTTTAAAATTTACATCATCTTTAAAATCATTTTGTACTTTAAAAATAACTTTTGAACTTAAATTTTGGATATTAATGTAAGTTTATAATTACATTGTAATTATCAGTAATCAATATAAATCACTGGACATAGAGTAAAATTTATTTTAACAACTTTTTCCATCACCATCTATTGATTCATTAGATGTTATTAGTTATTAATAAATTATAGAAATGCAATGGTACCTCAACTTACAAACCACTCTACATAGTCAAACTTTTATCATATCCCATTTTGGTCTCTAGATACAAACTTATTCTCAAGATATTAACTGTGATGCTTTCGAATATTATAGTTGTAAAATATTTTCTATAAATATTGCATAAAAATATCTCAATTATTTTTTGAAATATGCATATATAACTGTTAATGTGATAAAGAACACTTATTCTTGATAATATTAAAGATCAACATAATAATTATTATTTATATCGAATTCTTTGTTAATTAATTTTTAGCTCATGATGTGAGTTAACAAAGAATTTATATAACTAGTAATTAGAAAGTAATTACAATTCTTTTTGTCTCTTACACTTAGTAATAACTAGTAACTAGAATTCTTTTTTGTCTCTTCGGCTTAGACAAAAAGAAGAAACTAATAACAACAAATCAAAAACAGAATTAAAAAACCAGTCACAAGAAAATTAATTTTTTTTTTATTTTTAATGGAAAATGATTTTTATACAAAGTATGTAAAACCAAAGATTTCAAAAATATAAATAATAATTGTGCACTAATGCATATTTTTTTATTGTTTTCAAAATTTCTAAATCTGGGAAGAGATTAATTGATTTTCTATGAGATAAAATGGAAAACTAGGTTTTAAGATACGAACTTATTGAGTTATGAACCATGGCCAGGAACGAATTAAGTTCATAAATCGAAGTACCACTGTATATATTTCATAAGGATTGATTATGATTAAATGAGCATCTATATTTAATTTAGCATTTCAAACAATAAAAGAATTACAAAAAAATTTAATTATCTAAATTAATTATATCTAGATCTGTAATTTCTGATTATTATAATTACTACAAAAAAAAAATAAAAAATACTTTCAGACAATAGCCCACCTTCAGTTTCTACAAAATTTCTATTTCAAACTGAACTTACTGATCATAAATAATTTATATACACAAACCTATATATGTAGAAAACAGAGTAGAGAAATAAAATATTATGTAATTTAAGAGGGGAATCAATAAATTGTTTATGACGACTTACATAGGAGAGGGATAGGTCTAAAATATCCAAAAATATGCTTATATAATACTTGAATTCCCCTTACAGAATATATTATATATCCTGAAATTTTGAATTAATTTCTAAATTAATTATATCTAGATCTGTAATTTCTGATTATTATAATTACTACAAAAAAAAAATAAAAAATACTTTCAGACAATAGCCCACCTTCAGTTTCTACAAAATTTCTATTTCAAACTGAACTTACTGATCATAAATAATTTATATACACAAACCTATATATGTAGAAAACAGAGTAGAGAAATAAAATATTATGTAATTTAAGAGGGGAATCAATAAATTGTTTATGACGACTTACATAGGAGAGGGATAGGTCTAAAATATCCAAAAATATGCTTATATAATACTTGAATTCCCCTTACAGAATATATTATATATCCTGAAATTTTGAATTAATTCCAAAACTTTGTATTTGTGATAATGTCATTTTAATAAATTATTTTTATAAATTTGATGTCGGTCTAATTTTTTTAATTATTATTATGATAAATTTGATATCATTTCCCTTAGTAGTATCATTTGAATACGTACAGATTGTTTTATTCTCAATTTCAAAATAATAATAAGTCATATCAATAAGAGTAGTTTTTATCCATCATTTTTGATGGGCATATTTATTTTTATATCATCATCATACCAAACAATATTTTACGCATAAAAATATCCACACTATAATTATCAGAATAAATAATTAATGATATGCAAAGATTATGAATATGTAATAAGAGAAAAATTTTACAATTTTGTGAAAAAGATAAGTAATATTTTTGTATCTGAACATTTAAATAGTATTTTGTTGGAATATGTATAATTTAAAAATAATAATTTATTAATTCAGTCTGAAAGTATAGTTTACCTTGTTCTGTTACAGCAAATGATGATCTATCTCCAGCAGAAATAGTAATACACTTTTCAAACTGTAGAGTGGGATTTAATATGGGTTCAAATTGATCTTCACTGTTACCCAATCCTAATCTGCCATGATCTCCTCTACCAAATGAATGTAAATGACCTGTTGCAAAAGTGCTATTATTAATTAATAAAAACCTTTTACATTTTGCAATTAAGAATCTACAAACACTTTTTATAAAAGCATATACTTTGTATTCTAGTAAATATATTAAAAAGAAAGTAAAATCATATATTATAACAATAAAAAATTTTTTCATACAAAAAATATACATTTATTTTTAAAATTTAAATAAATAAATCTATGGGATTATAATTTTACATTTATATAGAAGTTTAAATTACCATCTTCATCTAAAGCTATTGTATGATGTTCACCACTAGAAATCTGTTCCCATTTCTTTCCACGCATTGTATTCAATGGAATAAAACATTGTGTAAGATTTGATTTACCTGCAAAAATAAATTAATAAAAATTTTTTAACAATATCACTCTTCCTTTTATTGAATATAATAAATATTATGAAGAATTATAAAGATTTCTTAATTACACCAATGATTGAAAAATTCACAAAAATAATTACAAAAAGAATCTATGCTGTGGACAGATGTATATATCTGTTTAAATCTGATCAATTAATAAAAATTTTTTAACAATATCACTCTTCCTTTTATTGAATATAATAAATATTATGAATAATTATAAAGATTTCTTAATTATACCAATGATTGAAAAATTCACAAAAATAATTACAAAAATAATCTATGCTGTGGACAGATGTATATATCTGTTTAAATCTGATCAGTAATATGAATTACCAGAATTGATATATGTAAAATTTGAACTGTGTTCATTTTAAAACAAACTGCAGACATAAATTTAAGAATTTTAGAGATTTTCTAACATGATTATAACTGCTGGATAATCAAAAGTTAAACCAGCATAATTTTCTTGTATTAAAATCAGAAAAATGTATAAAACTTATAGAATCTCACAAAACAGTTTTCTTTTTAGATATATTAAACATAATCCGAAACAATACTTACAACAAGTTTGTTTATATTGGTTCAATCCGCATCCATAAATAACTCCACTATCTCTTTCTTTCATAAAAGAGCTGAATCGTCCAGCCCATATATCATCATACACTGCTTTATTTTTTCTCACTTCTGCAGGCATTAAAATGTAATCTAGAAATAAAGTATAAGAATCTTATCCAGAAATTTAATCAATTATTCACAAAAAAAAAAAAATAAAAATACAAATCTGTATATAAAATAATAATTTTTTAGGAAATAAAAAAGATTTAACATATAACTATCACATATTCAATTATTTCTGAAATGAGTTTAAAGATTTCTATTTAAATATTTACCTATACCATGACGGCCTCCACGATCAGCAAACTGACTGGCAACTCTACCAAGCTGTCCCTGATCAGCAGCTCCACATGTAAATACTTTTCCTTCATCAGAAAGAAAGATAATATGGTTATTACCAGATGAGATTTTTACAATTTTCTTGTCTGGTAAAATGTGATGAGGAAAAGCTTGTATGCCTGCAGGAGTTAGACCAATTTGACCACAATTATCCTGTAAGTAAATATTAGAAATTAATAAATTTTAAATATATTATCAATAATAGTTAAAAAGAGAATAAGTTCTCAGACTGGGATTTGATTTCAAGCTGTAGAGATTTTCAGTTATTTATTCACTTACAATATATGAAAATTATTTGACTAGATTTGATCTAATTGAGATCAATTAATTAGAATTTTTTCAATATTGACTAAAATTTTAAATCTGCATTACAAATCATTAACATAGTTTGGTTTCAAATAAAATGAAAAACTAATAAAATGATTCATCCTACTTATATTTGCTACACAAACAAATAAAATTCTAAGATTTTCTGTTTAATTCTTAATGTTATTTAGTCTTACATAATATATGTATAGCTGATGAGGTCAGACTGAAAATGTTTCTGTGTTTATATAATAACTGTAATAAAGCTTTTTTGTATCCTATCTAAGTGCTAGAAGTAGAAATTGAAACAAAAAAGTTTAAATGTGAAAATAAATTTAATATTTTATGCTCTATTGTAAACTATCAGGAAAGCAATAAAAAAAATTAAAAAATATCATTTAATTTTATTCTTTTTACAATAATCCTGAAGAATACGTGAAATAAACAAAAAATTTCTTTCTCGTTTAAACTAGATTAGTTTGATTAAGCTGCCATATCACACAAGGGATATACTGTATCTGGTGGCAGCCACTGGATGGGATGGTTTGGGAATGGATTGAAGGATGGGATTCAATGGGCCAAGCCTGGACCCCTCCTGAAAAATTGGAGGTGAAAGACCTGGATTTGAATCTGGATCCTCCAGGATGGGTAAGCCACAGCTTTACCATGTGGCCATCAGCCAACCCATTTAAACTGGGTTTTCATTTCTGTGGTTAATGAAAAAAGTAAAAAATAATAACAATTAGATATTCAAAACATTAATTATTCACAGATAATGACTTTTCATCAAGTTTTACTTAAAAAGCCCACAATTCAAATCCCAGTTTGGATAATTATCTTTTCTGCAATAATTATACTATTTAAATACTGATTATTATATAATTTTACACAGTATAATTAATAGAATGATTTAAAAATAGATAAATGATCAACTATTATACTATAATGCAGTAATCACAAACTCATTCTCCTTTCTTGTGGCCAGTGTTGAATTTATAATCACAAGAGAATATTGAAGATATTCAGAAAAGAAATTTTTTTTTAAATATTTGAAAATAAATTATTTTAAATAAATTGTATTGAAATTCATCAAAATATATTAATTTCTGTAAATTTGAAATGGAAGTTTGTTTAAAAATTCTATCATTTACAAACCATTTTATAATTTAGAACGTGAATTAAGGTATATCAATTAAGGAAATTAAAATATAAATATAGAAGAGCATTGATTATCTGAATTAGTTGATATAAAGACCTTTTGGTTAATCAAATAGTTTAGATAATCATACATACATGAGAATTTTTAATTTATAAAAACAAAAAACAATTTAAATAATTAGATAAAAAAAATAAATTAGATAATAAAATAATTAAATCTGCAATTAAATTATTGTGAATAAGGTTATTACTATTTTATTGTATTTATGAATCAAAATGTATTATAACATAATTAAATCCATATATCTGCTTTTTCCAGAAAAATAATATAAAAACTATAGCATTTAAACAGGAATAATCTTTATTTCAGAAATGTTTTAGTAAGACACTCATCTTCAGCCACATCAATCTACTGAATGTATAGACTTAGGATTCTCAGAAACATTTAAATCATTAAATCTAAAAATAATAATAAACTTATGCTGGTCCTCCCTTCCAGCACCTGTTACTCCATCAACACTCTTGTTTTTCTTCTCCTTACAGATGTAACTATTCAAAGCTATAAACAAAACTGGGAGGGGAAAAAATAACATAAAAAATATAAAATATCTTCTAAATAATTTAGTAAGCACATTAAAATAAATTTTAATGCATTACAATCTATCAGGGAAAAAACTATTGATTGATATAAAACTTTTTTATAATAATATGTTTGTTACATATGATGCTAAAATCAAAGGAAAATCATGTAAAATTTTGTATCCTATATGTTGAAAAACTAGCATATTTCTTTGAATTGCAGGTGTTTTGGACACCATTTCTATGCTAAAGATATTTTATCAGGTGAGAGGACATTAATCACATTCTCTATTTCCTGATGATCACTACACCACCAAAGCTACCTGGTTGATTCTTCAGACATTACTACTATTAATTTAGAATTTCTCAATCATAGACATTGGAACTAGGCTGATAGATGTAGTTCTAATGTCTGACATTGAGATAGTAATCTGAAGGTGCACAGTTTGATCCTGGACTGAGGCAAATTTTTTTTCAGATAAATTAAAATTTTATAGTTCAATTATTAATTCTTAGATTAATTATTTGAATTATTAAAATTTAGTTGTAATCAAGGGTTTTTAGAAGTATCAGAATCTATTTGGTTATTATCCCTTGAATTTAGCTTGAGGCCCTTTTTAGGCTTGTTTTTAGAAGTATCAGAATCTATTTGGTTATTATCCCTTGAATTTAGCTTGAGGCCCTTGAGTTTAGGCCTAAAGTTTATGCCTAAGAACATATTTAAATTATCATTTTTTAAGTGTAAACAATGGTAGATTTAAAAACTTGACTGGATGGCTGTATGGTAAAGCATTCAGTTACCACTTTAAAGAAGGACTAGGTTCAATTCTTGGTCTCGTATTTCCAGTTTTTCAGGACTGAAAAGCACTACATTAGTAAGGAACTATAAATCAAAGCATGTAAAGTAAGATATGCTTGCATATGAAAATTTAAGGCCATAAATGATATTTTTGTAAAAATACAGCACAAATTAGATCTCAAAGCTTCAAATTTTTTCAAGATAGATTTGGAATTAGCTTGCTAAATTCTGTTCTTACACATTATAAGTTAATCATACTATGAACATAGACAGCCCATGATGAATAGTGACACAGCTCCACCATTTAGTAACCTTTAACAGGAAAGCAGCATAAACTGCAACAATGATGATAAGAAATCTTACCAATGTTGCAGTTTATGATTGACACTGGAATGTCTTATCCTTAATATTCAATAGAATGGAATGAATAGAATGTAAAATTTAACAGAAAAAAGAACATTGAACAACTTTTAGAAGTCTTCAACAGCCTCAATGCAGAAAATACTGTAAAAGACTCCTGGACAAAAGATGCTGAAAAAAACAACAAAGAGCATCTATAAGAAAGTTTAACCTTTCTTTTTCAGATATTTGGGACTTAGATGCCGCTCAAAAATCAATCTCATTGTCTAGGCAATAAAGAAATTAGATGTTATGGCAACAAATTTGATTTGGAAGTTGATTCTGAAGATGTTTAAGATATTGAATTTTCATGAAGAATCTAATTTAACCTGAGCATGAAGATTAGACCATGACAATTTCAGAATTGACCAAATATTTGGACTTATTGAAAATATATTGAGATTCTTGAAGACATTGATACAAATAAGCAATGAGCAACAACAAAGAATGAAAAGGATGCTTTTTTGATTATTTTTTTTTAAAGATATTCTGATAGAGAAGAAGTATTTATCTTGTAAGACATCAGCACCAATTTCCTCAACTTTTTGCATCTCTTTACATATTAACATATCCTATGACATACATGTATGTATGTACTTAAGATATTAGATAAATATATAGATATATTCTTAGGTAAAAAAGCAAATAAACAATATTCTAAGGCAATCGATAACATATGTGTTAATTGATGTTATCTGAAAGAAGAAAATTAGACTGTTACGTAATCTTAAAATACATTGGATACTATAAAAATTACTTTGCAATATATTATTTATAATAATGTTAACAAGTTTATTAACCCTTTATACTACATATGGGCAACCGCAGCCCCGCGGGCTGGAACCAGTCCTGATCCATTTCAAGTTGATCGTATTTATGGTGGGAGAAAACATGGTGTGTTCTACTATAATCTTTTTAACTACAGAACTTTCAAGGCTGAAATTATAATAATGTTAACAAGTTTATTAACCCTTTATACTACATATGGGCAACCGCAGCCCCACAGGCTGGAATCGGTCCTGATCCATTTCAAGTTGATCGTATTTATGGTGGGAGAAAACATGATGTGTTCTACTATAATCTTTTTAACTACAGAACTTTCAAGGCTGAATTGGATGATCGACGAGTCTTTTTCAATTAGGATTAACCATGGGGGTTAACTATAGTCGCTATGATGTTAAACAGAATGCAATAGAGAAATTATTATTATTTTTGATTTGATGTTTGATTTAAAAACATAAAAATATTTTAATCTGATTTACTATCTTTATAATTAATTTTAACAACTTGTTTTAATTCATTTAAAATTAGTTAATTTTATTTAATAATTTTGTCTGGCCTTTGACTCAGAGACAATGATAATTTGGCCCCCAAACTAGGACAGGTTGCCTATGCCTGCTTTATACTTATAATAAATATTTTAAACAAAATTTTTATGATATTACATTATACTGCAAAAAGTGCTTTTCCATATTTGTTCACATGATTTGCTTTAGAAATATTCAATTAGACTGTTTTTAGTAGAAATAAACATAAATATTATCTTAGAAGTTTTTTAAAAAAATAACTCGTAAATTTTTAATTTTCAACTTATCCCAGAGGGATAATGATTTACTATCTTTATAATTAATTTTAACAACTTGTTTTAATTCATTTAAAATTAGTTTATTTTATTTAATAATTTTGTCTGGCCTTTGACTCAGAGACAGAATGATAATTTGGCCCTGAATTGTCTTTTTTCTACATCAATTTTTAATTTTCAAGAATCCAGTCTTTATGAATCAATGTAAATGTTGATACAATAAAAATTGAAAAGATAAATACCAATTCTATACTGTATTTTGTTATTAATGAAAAACTGATTTAAAATTTAGTAAAGCACATCTACCATTACAAATTTCACCCTATCCTAAAATTTCTCAACTAGTTTTAGTATAATAGTGTATAATAATGAATACAAAATTTTATTTAAATTTTTTAATTGTTAAAAATGTTTCATTTCTATATTTAATAAATTTCTTCACTAGGAAACATTTTTTTCTTGATTCACATAATGTTTTGATTGATTCCAAACATATAAATTTTTATTTAGATAATGCTGTAAGTGAACTTGTTTAGACAATAATGATAAAGTTAGACTCCAAAAAATCAAATAATTTCTATACATCAGTGAATACTATTGCCTACTGTAGAGAGTATAAAGCTTATCATCATCAATGAATGGGAGCATACTCATTGGTGTATATTGCCTGTGTTTAGCTTAAAACATATTGTATTATTATTTTTACTGTAGGTATTATCATTGTAAAAATATTAATTAGCAAATATTAAATCTTTATTTATAATTAAAATTTCCTATGTAATTCCATGAATGTAGATTGCAATTCATATATATTGTAGTACAGTACGGAAAAAATCTATATAATGAAAAACAGAATTTATGCTCTTATCACAGTCTGGCCTACACCAGAGGATCACCCCATCATTTCTCAGGTGATGGAAAAAATCTATATAATGAAAAACAGAATTTATGCTCTTATCACAGTCTGGCCTACACCAGACGATCATCCCATCATCCTCAGGTGATGATGATTAGCAAAAATCTGAAAGTGATTTTTAGTTTTTACATTTAAATTAATTATTTTTAATATATTAAAATTTTATATAGATCTTGATTGTATTTTTTTAAATAAGTTGATTATAAGTTTTTTCATTAAATTTTCTTCATATAATGAAATAAAAATATAATATTTGTACATTACAGTATCTGCTAAATATCATCAAGCAGATACTACAGTACGAAAAATCATCAGGATACATACATAGTCCATCCAGAATCATAGATTCTTTATTTTGAGAATCCACAATACGAAATTGTACAGTACAGGGAAAAAAAATCTATATAATGAAAAATAATGTAAAACAGAATTTACTAATTTTATACTCTTATCACAGGCTGACCAACACTAGTAATGGATCAACAACAAGGTTGAAGATGGGGTTCAATGGACTGGGCCTGGAACCTTGCTAAAAACTGGAACCTGGATTCTCAATAGTAGTAAATGAATACTTTGACATGTAGTCATTTGGCAGATATAGTTTACAAAAAAATCAATTCCTAATAACTAATATAAGTTGGAAAATGGATTCAAATTGATCAGTAACTTAAGTCAGGAATTCATGTAAAGTTGAAATTACATAAATCAAGGATTGACTATTTCATATTGATATAATTAGTCTTCAATGAAAGTTCCAAACCTTTTAGGCATTCTTGAATTTTTTACAAGTTTTTAGTAAAGCTGAATGGATTTAATTTGCATAATTCTCTTTTTTCCCTTTTATCTTGATTTTATATGTTATTATATTTATATTGTTTCAGTTATCTATGAAATTTCAAGAAAAATGATTTTTCATCTGATTAACAATAAAGTATTTAAAATTAAAAAATAATTACAGAGAAAGAAAACATTCTTTAAATCTATTAAAAAAGGCAATATTATTTCTTAACTACAGTCGGTTCTCGCTCTTCGCAGTAGTTACGTTCTGTAAATTCTTCGCAAATACTGAATTAGCAAATATTGAACCATTGTACCTATGGGAAATACAGAGTTATGTTCCTGCAAACCTTTCTTCCGAACATTTTCATGCTTGCTTTATGTGTTTTTTTCTATTTACACACACCTTATTTAATATATATTACATTACTTACAAATAATTACTGCATATACAGTTTACAGCACTATACACAGTATTATAATTACAGTAAACTTTATTTAATTTTTAAAATTTATGTGGTAAATAAAATCTTATTTTTGATTGATAGTTTTTTGATGTTGCAAGATGTTTGATATGACAGGTGACACACAGTCTTTCTGAACTGCGTTTAAAAACTGCGTCACTTTTTGCCTCAGATTTAAAATTTCGCTTTCTTCTATGGAACCAGTGACAATATGAATAAGCTTTTGACCTACCTGAGATCTGTAGAATGAGGAAGGATAGATAATGAGAAATTTTTTTTTTTGATGTTGCAAGATGTTTGATATGACAGGTGACACACAGTCTTTCTGAACTGCGTCAGCCTTGACTGCATCACTTTTTGCCTCAGATTTAAAATTTCGCATTCTTCTATGGAACCAGTGGACAATATGAATAAGCTTTTGACCTACCTGAGATCTGTGGAATGAGGAAGGATAGATAATGAGAAATTTCCGGCAAACCTATTCAGGGACTACATTTGGTAACAAACAACTTTATTTATTAGAGTTTACATTGGTAAAAATATTTTCGGTGCTCAGCGGGAATTTGCAAATAAATGCAAAAACTCTTGAGAATATTGATTTGGAGTTTACATTGGTAAAAATATTTTCGGTGCTCAGCGGGAATTTGCAAATAAATGCAAAAGCTCTGAGAATATTGATTTTGTGGTTACAAATAAAATTTCACAAATAGTCAAATACACGAATACGGAATCCGCAAATAACGAGAATTGACTGTATTCATTTTTTATTTCATTTTCACTGATATTTAGACAAAAAATAACAAAATACAAACATAAACATCTGCAATTTAAATGGATATAGCATGCTACTGAGAAATTTCTGTCTAGTCTAGATTATTCTACTCCATGATATGTGATATTGATTCTATTGATTTAAGTCATTATTTCTGGATCAATTAGAGAAAACCAACAAAGATTATTGGCAGTTTTTATATAAGAATAGATGTTTTTAGACTATTATGTTTTTGATATAAATTTGAGAATTTTCAAAAAATATACCTAAAATTATTGAATCATAGAGAAAATATATCATTTATTCCTCAGAACCATGAAATTTCAATTAATTTATGATATTTTTATAACAACTATATGACAAAACTTATCAAAATATAAATAATACTTGGTTTTAATATACTGTTGCTCAAAATATGATCCAAATTTTTTCATTCATGGCTTGTTTTATTCAGTAGACATGCACCTACCTAAAAATAGTAATTATTTGATTGAATGGATTTTTTTTATTTCGAATAAGAAAATAAAATCAAAACAAATCTTTCAATTAAATTATTTCAATCCTATTAAGTAATCCATTAATTTTTGAATCTTATTAAGTAATTATCAAGTTTAGAAAAACCAGATCTGGCATAAACTCTAAATAATTGTTGAATTACCAACACTTGCATAGCATTGATTTGAAAAGAGCATCATCTTTGCAATACTGTTAACTTGTAAATGATGCAGTGGAGAGTTCACATACGACCATTCTCAGTAGTAAGAGTGAAAATTTTTTTTTGGAAATTTGGGAAAATAGAATTTTTCTAAATTGCTAAGTCCTTCTCAATGCATTCATTACATTTTTCAAAGCATCAAAATCAGATGATAAAAATATACCTGCAGGCTGACAACCCATATGAAATCACTCAACTTAGGAAATATTGCAATTTTCATAATTAATAATTTCTAAAAATAAGTCATCATTTTATGATGTGGCTGTTGCTGATTTCATATTACATTATGAAGTGTGTAAACAAACTATAAAATTTCTGATTATATTTATTTTGTTTTATGATGTGGCTGTTGCTGATTTCATATTACATTATGAAGTGTGTAAACAAACTATTAAATTTCTGATTATATTTATTTAAAAAAACTTTTAACAAATTTCTTTATTTTTATGTGCTTTAATATATTATTTATCTGAATCTAGATTTTTATTTAAGCTATTTATTAAATTCTGAATGATGATTTAATATATTCCAGCATGTTCTTAGTAGTAGTTTAATACACCAATGAAATCCAATTTTCTTGAATATAAGATATTCGTGAACATAAATCTCTACTTGAGATATTAAAAATATTCATGGCAATGCAATAATATGCAGGGAACTGTCCATATTAGGAACATTAAGGTAATTAAGGACTGGTTCTGTTTTGGAATGACGAAAAACAAATATCACTAACTTCATTTTCTAACACTTCTAGTCTGTTGTCATTATTATGTTCTGAAAGTAAATATCCCTGGAATCATTTTCCTTAATAATGGTTAACTGATTGTTTTGCTTTTTTTATTTATACATTTAACCTTCAATTTACACAATTCTTGAATTACATTTCTTGAATCATGGTTGAAACATCCCTGGAATCATTTTCCTTAATAATGGTTAACTGATTGTTTTGCTTTTTTTATTTATAACATTTAACCTTCAATTTACACAATTCTTGAATTACACTTCTTGAATCATGGTTGAAACATTGATACAATACTGTATATAGTATACATAATATTTACTTTTTATATAATATTCAATTATTAGAATTGTTAATTAACATATATAATAATTTATAAACAATCAAATAATAATAATAAATCAGCAGTCATGCTAATCTTTCAATAAATTATTTTCTCAACATTGATCTAAACATGGATTGCAACTTAAGATTTGGAAGGGAATTACGAAACTCCTTAGCTCAATATGAAAAGATAGAATTGTTAATTAACATATATAATAATTTATAAACAATCAAATAATAATAATAAATCATCAGTCATGCTAATCTTTCAATAAATTGTTTTCTCAACATTGATCTAAACATGGATTGCAGCTTAAGATTTGGAAGGGAATTATGAAACTCCTTAGCTCAATATGAAAAATTTATAATGAATTAAGTAAAAGTAAAAAACAAATATTGATAACATATTTTATTAAGTGATTCCAAAAATTCTTTAGAGAACAAATTAAAAAAAAAAAAGAGGTAAATAAAATTAGCAGCAATAATGGTGGCTTTGAACTAAAAAGATAATTTCGATATTGACAAAAGAAGATACTAAATAAACTTGTTTTCATATATTTAAAATGATTTGCATCTTTATTCTTAAATTTTTATTGTATATCTATAAAATTAATTTTATTTTAAATAAAATGCAAATTATTTAACAGAGTGTTACAGAAACTATTCCTTGATTTTCTATACAAATATTACTCGACTTACACTATTTTTGCAGAATCAATATACTGAATAAATTGAGAGTTTGGTGTAATGGATTTTTTTTGATTTTCTGAATTTGTAGTGTTCTTTCTACTCTAGTTAATGCAAATAAATTTTTTATATTTATCTATTCGTTTACTATATTTATTCATAAAATGTTGATTGATTGAGTGTAAAAAAGGATGAACTTAAAACAGTCCTATCATTATAATCAATCATGTCTATTATATACATCATGAAATGTAAATATACTTGTTAATTAAAATAAAATCCAGTAAAGTAAATAAAATTCATATTTTGTTTACTTTACTTTTTTGGATTTTTATTACTTTATTTATTTATTTATGGATTTTTTTGATACTTTTTTTTTGATAAATACAGTGTAAGGCTATACAGGAATACCTCGATTACTGTTTTTATTACTTTATTTATTTATTTATGGATTTTTTTGATACTTTTTTTTTGATAAATATAGTCTAAAAGGCTATACAGGAATACCTCGATTACTGCAGTTTCGATTATCACGATTCTCGATTTATCGCGGTTTATAATTTGATACAGAAGTTCCAATTATTGCGCTCCAAATTCGAATTATCGTGGCCTCGAGATATAGCCACTATATATACAACCAAAATTACATTTGCTCTACAGGTAGTTCTCTTTAGCACTTCGTTTTTATCTGACTGCGCTTGCTCACCACTCATCAGTAACTGTCCACCTTTACCTGAAATACCTGTGGATAGGACCGGCTTAACCCGGTAAGCAGACGATGCACCACACCAAGGCGTTTACCTGAAATACCTGTGGATAGGACCAGCTTAACCCGGTAAGCAGACGATGCACCACACCAAGGTGCTAAAATTATCATTTTCTCATTATTGTTACTCAGCAAATATTGTATATTGCTGAGTAGATGTTACAAGAAAGCTGCATTGGGGGCTGGGACCTCTAGAGCAGGTACTGCATGTGAATAATTATTTCTCTTCTTATTTACCCTTACAATGAATGCTAAAATAAACAAGGATGATATCAAGTCTATAGCTATCAAGAAGAAACTATAATGATCAGCTTAGAATTTTAGTACGTTTAACACATTTCTTTTTTCTTGAAAAATCCTTGGCAATGATCACCCATTTTACATGCATTATTTATCCCGATTATCGCGAATTCGATTATTGAGGTATTTTTCGTGGCAACAATAACCGCAATAATCAAGGTATTCCTGTATTTATCAAAATTTCTTAGTGGGTTTGTGGAATATAATTTTCCAAATCAGAATGGTTTCAATTTTGCATTTTTTAAAAAAAAAAAAAAAAAAAAAAAGTAAAAATTGAAGAAAAATTCTTCAGCAATAGAATTGTTACATTTAATTCTACAATAATTGAGCATTTCCAGAAAGATTCTAATTTATTAAAAGTATTTCTGATTTTAAAATATTTTTTTATTTTGATTGTGTATAAAAAATTTAGTTTTGATTTCTTATAAATATAACTCATTCTTGCAATTTTTTATTATAGTAGCAGTAAGCACATTCTCTAAGTCTTATATTTTTTCATGTTTGAATTTAAATAGAAAAATGATATTCTTACCCGAAAGGTACCCCAAGCAAAAACTTTTCCAGTTTCTGTGAGTACTGCAGTATGCATTTCTCCTGCAGTTATTTGCACTACTTTTTCTCTTATGTCAACTTTTGCAGGTAGATATAATGTTTCAGCTTCATCATCATTAGTATTTCTTCCTAACTGATGCTCATCATTTATACCAAATGTATATACCTGTTTATAGTATGAAGAAAATAGTAAATGCAAAATAAAAAAAATACAAAAATTATTTAATATTTAAATTTTTATATTAAAATTAGTCTAACCTCTCCTTCATTTGTTAAAATAACATTATGCATAGCACCAGCAGCAATATCGACAACACTAAGATTTAACGGTAATATTCTTGGACGTACTACTTCTGTAACTGTATCTGGATCAAACCCTATCTGTCCAAATGTATTTTCCCCACAAACTAGAACATCACTAACAATTTGTTTGGCTTGTATTACATTTAACAAATCTGAAATTATTTAACAAGCATATTATTATTATTATTATTATTCAAATTTATGAAATAAGTTTCCTATCTCAAATTTTTTATTTACCATATTTTTTTTTCTTTGGTGGAATAAGTTCATCAGCTTTAGATCTTTTTTTGATAGTCATTCTCTTTTGGTTTGCTTTAGTCATTCTGTTATTATTTATTCAACTATTATCTAAAAACAAAACATCTGATTAATAATTTATAAATGTTTTTATTTTTATAAAATAAATTTTTTTAATAAAAAAACATTTCTTCATACAATGAAAAATAATTAATAATAAATTTATATGAAGCTTTCCAGAAATCAACTTCCAGTGAACTGTGATAAAAGAAAATAAGGAGAAATTTATTATATACATGTATTTCTTATATATCTACACTACTTCTAAACAATATTCACCACACATACACTGAGGCACTTGTCATAGTATTACATAAGTATGTACTTGTCATAAACAGTTGCCACATGGGAAGAGTTGGCTGAACTGGGAGTTCAACCAATTCCTGCTGCTCATCAGCTCCTCCTTTGACTTCAAACAACACTGCCTAAACTCATTAAATAATAAACTTATACAAGCACTTTTTAGCAGTAGATATACTAAAATATTTATTTCATTTTGCGAAGTACTTTCGGCTAACCACCATCTTCAGCACAACTTACAAAAATAAACAAACACACTTCAAACCTTACTGACTGTTATAGAAGCTTGACTCTACTAACAAACGAATAACACGTTAAAATCACATAATAACGTACAATCTTTTCATCTTATAAGTATATTAAATAATTATGCTAATGAGTAAAATAAACTAACATAAAATAAATTTTTTTTTATAAAGACAAAAAACAAGAGAGAAGCAAATCCAGTGTATACCAAATCCCAATGAACCTCAACGGTAATGAGGAAGAGAAAGAGTTTTATATAGGTGTCACCGAAAGGTGCTTGGATGAGAGAATTAAGGAACATAAATATGATATTAAGACCAGTAATATGAAGACTACACTAGCTAAAAAATTCTACAAGTCCAATATAGACATTAAATGGGAGGAGTCAAAAATAATTAGAAAGATTGAAAAAAACGAGAATAAATTTCTAGCAGAGACAATAGAAATTCTAAAAAGAGATAATTGTTTAAAATTAATCAATGATAAACAGTCTGAGGATATATCTAATACATGAAATTACACTATAAACGATTTATAATCTAATTTTGTAAGTCAACCATATGCGTAGGTATAAAAAAAAAATTTATTTTATGTTAGTTTATTTTACTCATTAGCATACTTATTTAATATACTTATATTATAAGATGAAAAGATGGTACGTTATTATGTGATTTTAATGTGTTATTCATTTGTTAGAGTCAAGCTTCTGTAACGGTCAGTAAGGTTTGAAGTGTGTTTGTTTACTTCTATAAGTTGCGCTGAAGATGGCGGTTAGCCGAAAGTACTTCGCAAAATGAAATAAATATTTTGGTATATCTATTGCTAAAGAGTGCTTGTACAAGTCTATTATTCAAACAACACTTTCATCTTTGTGAACAAATGAAAATCACTTGGTACAAAATCTGGACTCTAGAGTGGGTGACTGAATAATTACTATCAGAACTGCTTGTAATCTTTGGACATACCTTGTCATGGAAAAGATCCATTCCTTTACACACTCTTCACTCATGAGGTTTTTCCATCCACCTTACATATCCCTCCAATGAATTTCAGCCTCACTATGTCCTTAAGCTTGCAGAAATCAAACAACAATATGAATCTCACATTTGGCAGGAGCTTTAATGGTAGTAGTCACATTTACTTGCTCACTACAGGAACAGCACTAAATGAAATGATTTAACAGGTTGTGTGGAAGTAGCCAATTGGTTACTGATTGTGCCTGGACAAACACTGGGCTGTCATGATAATTAAGTTTTATTTATGAGTGTGGTGGAGATTGATTTCTAGATAGCATATGAAAAGTGCCACAGAAGAATATATAAAAAGAGAATGAATGTCATGGCTTCGTATTGTATAAATCTGATATTTTTGATTTATTTTCACATATTATAGTTTATAATTTATTTGTTCTAATATGTTATAATGTATAACATTTTTTAATTTATTGACTAGTTATAGAAATATATGTATATGAGACGTTTGAGGTACATTTTATACATTTTTGTTCTCTTCTATTTTTTTTATAGATATTTAACTAGTTTCTTTTAAGTATCTATAATCAACTTTATACTGCTTTTACTAAATGAATTAGTTAAATATCTATAAAACGAGCATGAAAACATTTGTTCTCTTAATAAATATATTCTACACTACAAAAAGTGCTCATTTTATAGATATTTAACTAGAGACTAAGTATTTTTGTAAGAATTCTAGAGAATGTTCTAATTTGAAATTTAAATTTTTTTGTCAAACAAGAATATAAAAATCAATGTATTGAAAATGGTCTCCAAGTAGATGAAAAACATTTTCTTAATAAATTTTTTTTTTGTCAGAAGAGCTATTGAATGGTTTATTTATTTATTTTTTAATCTTAAGCAGATAGTCTTTGAATTAATAATTAATATTGCCATGTCAATTGTCAATAAAAATTATCATTATTTTAATTTTTCCCTAATGGTACATAACCGGCCTGAAAAATAAAAGAATGTGTGATTTGAAACAAATATTGGGTTGTCTGGAAAGTTCGTGAGTTTTTTAATAAGCAAATAAAACGAAATTTACAAATCTAAAGATAATTTTATGTAGTAAAATAATTTCCGTCTGAATTTACAACCTTTTCCCATCGAGTCAGTAGTTTTTTGATGACATTTTCAAAAAATTTTGGTGGTTGCGATTCAAAATAATAATTTTAAGTATTTTTCGACTTCAGCAATATTTATAAATTTTTTCCCTTGTAGAAAATTTTGTAGTGATTGAAAGAGATAATAATCCGATGGTGCAATGTCTAACGTCAGCAATATTTATAAATTTTTTCCCTTGTAGAAAATTTTGTAGTGATCGAAAGAGATAATAAATGGTGCAATGTCTAAAAAATTATTTGAAAAAGTATTTAAATAAATTTTTATTTAAATAATGCCCAGGTCTGTTGTTTAGTAATTTATTTATTATTGTTGAAGCTATTTAAAAAAACTATTGTTATTAATTGATATTTAAATTATTGTCGGTTAATTTCTGTAAACATATCTATATATATTGTAAGTTTATGTATATATTTTTGATTCAATAAACAAATTTTATGAAGCGAAATACATGGTATATAATTGTAGATGTTCAAACAGTTGTTCTATAGATACTTGCCTATCTGCTATGCTGATATACATAATATAAGTTATTAATATATGAATGATTATCTGCAGTTAACGGTATTTTATGCGAGCAAATCTATGATTGAAGGAATTTTAATTAATTTAATATAGATATAAATAACATCCAAAAATGTACATCGATTTCACAATTATATCTGAAAACAGTTGTAAAATACTTAAAATTTACGGAAGAGAAATATAAATTTATTTTATCCATGAGAGTTAGGCTGAACTTCACGTACCACACGGTTGCAGTTAGTTTGTGGTTATCGTGTGGTTGTGATGTGGTCAAAATCAACCACTCGCGAATCACTTATACGCACAGTTGGTAACGAACTGCACATATATACGCAGTTTATTATCAACGACTGATTGACAGGATGCGCTGCTGCGGATAGTGGTCCTTGCGTCGTACTGTGTGAGTTGCGCTTTACCACTGACAATCACAATTTTGTGGATGATATTGACCACAAGTTGCGAAAACGGTTGAAACCGACTTAAGTTAGTGGCCGTCTGATAGATTATGCGTTTCTATATTAATTTAATTATAATTCACGACCGTCCACAAGCAACCACAGTTTTGTGGTGGCTCAGCGGTATGGTTCTGTTATGGTACGTGTGAGTTCAGCCTTATATTCTATGAATAATAAACACGATAAATCGAAATGGATATGTGAAACAAAAATGCTGATGATTTCAAGAACCGAATTACATAAAACAATTAGATAAAAACATTAAGATCATAAAATTCGCGAATGTTTTTGTTTCCGATTTTTCGTTTTAATAGAATTAGTTTCCATGCTTTGTATATAAAATGTTTTTTCCGTCTTAAAATTTTTTGTAAATTTGAAATTTCTACATAAATAATATGGAAAATTCCGATAAAATAAAAGGAGTAATATTATAACGGATTAATTTGAAAATGTATCTTAATTAAATTGTTCGTTTTTCTTTCACGAAAGAAATAAAATGTCAAATTTGTTCACCAGATGGCAGAAAATACAATGATAAATAGTTATGTATCTTTGTTTATAAGTCTATATTAATAATAAATATGTAATATTTTTTCTGTTAATTTTTTGCATTTTATAATGTGATTCCAAATTTTATATATCCTTAAAATATTTATCAGAATTAATTAAAATTAATTGTTTATTATTATTAACACCATCAGTACTTAAATAAATCATCCTATTAATTAAATTAGGAGAAAGTATTCCTATAGATAAACCCTATTTGTAAACAACTTAAAATACTCCTTATTGGTTCTAAGGATGTTTTTAAGAATCTCTCTCGCAATTTCATTCGTTCTTGACTAGGAATAATTGAAATAATTCAGGAAAATGATATTTTAAATCGTCATCCATTATTACTATAGTTGACTACACGTTGTTTACAATCATATTCGTTTATAAAAATTCCCATAGATGGCGAATACTAACGAAAATTTCAAAAACGTGTCTGATATCGACCTTAAAATAGTACTTTTATGTTAAAGTCTTTTAATGCTTAACATAAAGTACTTTATGTTTTTGTGTCTGTAGCAGGTATTAATTTGCGGTGTTATCTATAAAATAATCATTAATCGTGTTTGTAGTAAAAACGAAATGAACATTTCCTAATATATCAGTTCCAATCTAGAAAAGACTCTACCATCAAAATTAAGGATTTAGTATCTATAATGATTGGTGGCATTAAATAGACATGATTTATATAAATTTTTCCATGTTTGTAACTATTCCAAAAGAGTAAAACTTCAAAAAAGTGATGACTGATTTATTTTTCTTCTCTTAAAAAGTGAAAATATTTTGTGATCAAAAAACGGATTAAAGATTATGAATTATGAGGGAAGAATATGCAAATATCCTTACTGTCATCAAATATCTGTATAAAAATTTTGTATCATTTTCGGTTCTTAAAAATTATTTAAGTAAATGTGTGTAAAATAAAATTTCTTGAAAGTTAAAACAAACGTGTTTTTCGGAGGGGATAGGGGTCCAAAAAATGCCACCTCGGATAACAAAGATTCTGGATATATGTCCTATTCAATATATATATTTATGTGTTAAATTTTTAAAAGCTATTTATGAAATGAAATGTAAATTACTTTTCGTATTAAATTAATTACGCTATAAAAGATGTATCGCAACCGTGCCAACTAGTATTGTAATTATTATAGAACTGTTACCGGTGTGCCATCAGGAGATGTTATACAGCAGGGGTGGCCAACTTGTTTGTCATTAAGATCGACTTTATATGTTAACAATGAGTTCGCGATCTACCTTCGAAATTCTTCGTTTGATGGTGAGAGTAGAGATAGGAGCCAAAACCACATATCCCAAAACGACAT
>AYEL01051138.1:0-38880 GCA_000484575.1 Olivierus martensii | reverse complement strand
TTGATATTTGAATTGGATTAAACAAGTTTTGTTGGATACTTGTTTGTTGCTTTATTATAGTTTCAATAAAGCATTTGCTAACACTTTTGTAAGTGTTTTGAGTCTAATAAATTTATAGTTTTATTATTATTTAACTTGTTTGAAAATTTATTCAATTTATTAGTGTAAGTTCTAACATCGTTTTGTTCGTTTTACTTCTAACACTTAATCGGTACTTTTAGTTTAAGTTCCGATTTTTGGTTTCTTTCGTCAGTTAGACGTTGAATATAATACGTTAGTATATAGGAAAATAACGATAAATAAATAATAGAGTGCATAATAAAATAAAAATAGGACAGGTCCAAGTTAACTTCCTCACAAACTTAGCTTAAGACCTGAGCTCAGGCCGAACTCTGGATTGCAGAGTCACTAGAACCGTTAGGCTTAGTGTAATTAGTAGTATTGACATTCGATCTAATCCGCAATTTTGCACTATGTGGAGTGTTTTTCATTTGTCTAGGCCAAACTCCATGCATATGTCTTTTGAAAATGTGTGCGTGATTTATAACAGCTGTTGTAATTGTGTTTGTGTTGAGGCATACAGTTTAATGTCATCCATGTAAAAGAGATGTGTGTGTAGTGTGCGTTGTTCAATTTTGTTTAATGTCGTAGCCACAGTTCGATGTGTTCAGTTTGTTGGAGAGTGGATTTCGTAGCCATAGTTCGATCTGTTCAGTTTGTTGGAGAGTGGATTTAGGTTCAATGTGTTCAGTTTGTTGGAGAGTGGATTTAGGGTGAGGCAGAACTGTTCAGTTTGTTTGAGAGTGGATTTAGGGTGAGGTAGAACCAAAGTGGGCTGAGGGAATTGCCCTGGAAAATACCACATCTAATGTGTATAGGTTCTGTGGCTACATGGTTATTTATGGTGACGTGTAGTGTTGTTCTCCAGTGTTGCATTATATTTTGTAGGAATGTGATATATTTGGTATTGATTTTATAGAGTTACAATGGTGTGTATTAGCCATGAATGTGGTATGCTGTCGAATGCCTTTTTGTAATCAACATAAGCTGTGTATAAGTTTGTGTTGTTTGTGTACTTGTTTTAGTATTGTTGTTTCGTTAAGGAAGGTGTGTCTTTTGGTTCGTGAATGAGATGTGTGAGATGTTTGGCCAGTAAGTCATGAAGACAGGTAAAATGTTTGTACCAAAAATTCTGGATGCCATCTACACCAGGGGCTTTCCGGTTGTGAGTGTATCTAATTGTGTTTGTGAATTCTTCAGTAGTAATGGTGGCATAGGGCATTTCTGGTACGTCTAATGTGCGTGTCTCCTCTTTTGCTATCCAGCTGGCTCTCTGGTTGTGTGTAACTGGCACCGCCCACAGGGCAGACCAGAAGCTAATGAGTGATTGTTGTGTTGGTATTTCTCTGTTTTGCGTTTGCTTAGACTCTTTAGTGTTTGTTTCTGTAGAATATCTCTTCATTGTTTGTGAATAGTGTGTTGTCTAGTTTACGTGTTAGGCTGGTTTTGTATTGTTTCAGGCATTGTGATTTTGCTGCAAGTTTCTGTTTTAGTGTCTCTATGTATTCTTTAATGTGTGTGTTGTGGTTTCCATGGCATGTGTGTGTTTTTAGTTTTTTGAAAATCTTTTTAATAGATTTCATAAGTTTTGCGGATCTGTTGTTTTTTGTGTATTGGGTGAGTCTGTCTAGTCTGTTCTGATTTCGTTTATTTGTTTTTAGAGTCGTTTTTGCCAGGCAGGTTTTAAATGGTGTTTTGTGTTTGCGCCCAACTTATTTGGAAGCGTTTAAGACCTAGGTGTGTAGTGACAGTAACAGCAGCAGCATAAATATGTATGTGTATTTCTATGAGAGTTGTTTTTGCATTAATAAGTTTTGGTAGAATATGTGTGTTTATACAATGTAGTGTATTGTTGAATTGTTGAGAGTTGTGAACTTTAGAAATGTGTGGACGTTGTGTGGGATCTGTACCTGTGAATTTGGTTAATGTTTCCTGGAGTGTGTCAGTGAGTTTATTTATTAGGTCTGCATCAGTGTTGTTGATGGGCTGTGTGTTGTCATCAATGTATGTTATTTCTGGTGTCTGTTCCACTTCGTGTTCAATTTGTGTGTGTGTGAATTGGTTTAATGTTGTAATATTTGTTGTGCTATCTGAGTTTTAATGCTTTCTAATGTACTGTGTGGTATGAGATTTCTGTGGATGATGGTTCTTCTTTGATCTGCTATGCGTTGTTCTGTAACTGTGATGTTTGGGTATCTGCTAGTGAATTTGTCATAGAGTTTCCTTCTGTACCCTGTAGTGTCAGTTTCTAATTTTGTAATTGTGTAATATGTACGCATGATGAATTCATTCATGTCAGTTGTCCATTTCATGCATTGGCATGGTTTTCCAGCCTTGGTGGTCTCTGGCAGAGTTTCCAGGGAAACACTTTGGCTGGTTGGGCTCTGATGTGGTAACCCATTTCCTACTGTGGGTATGTTTATTGCAGTAGCCAGGCTTGGGTTGGTGCTGCTTTCACCACCAGTGGCCAAGGGAGAATGTAGTAAACTTTCCAAATGTTAGCCTCTGCCTAACTCACAGACATGGACTTTGTTAACCTGGGCGACGTCCAAACCAGTATGCTTTTGTGTTCTGCTTTGTATCATTGCATACTAATAAAACACCACTGAGGTGGGAACATATGCTAACATTTAGTTGAGCATAATGGGATAGCCTTCTAGCCCAGGGTGATCCTACAAGAAATAAAATTTCTGGCTTGCATTGCCTATTCCGCCCACGTACACGCCACTTTGAGGCAGCTTAGCAGGATTCAGGAGGGGTTATTATTATTATTATTATATTAATTATTTTTGTTTAGTTTATGTTTAAATAAAAATATATGTATATTTAAGAAAAGCTATCTTGGTTGGAACTTAAATAATAGCAATTTTTCAATAGAAAAATTATTGTGTAAAAGAATAAAGACAAACGTACTAAACTGCTTTACTTTCTACAATAAAGTTCCAAACACAAGCACACCAAAGCAGTGAAAATAACTCAGTTTAATTTAAAATACAAAAATGCTTTCGGTATTATCAATGCCATCGTCAGTTGCACATTTAAATATATAGAATAGAACAAAGGAACAATTCTTTAAAATTTAACAGTAAATTCGAAGGAGATATAAATGTGAATAAAATAAACCAAATTAAATATAAGTAGTTATATTATTTTATAAAAATGGGGAAGGATTAATAATATCTATTAAATATTATTATGTACAGCATATTTCCAGGCTGTACTTAGACTATCTGCTTGCCTGATATTAATAATATTTTCAGTTTCACTTTCTTAAGATTTCAATTTTTTCAGCAGTTGGTAACACTTTGTGATCTTGTATATTTTTTATAACACGAGCATTTTGCCATAGAACCTTAGTGTCTTTTTCATAAACTCTTAAAACCAATGCAGTGTTTAGGTTTTCTTTAGATATATTCTCCCTATGTTCTGCCAATCTGTCCTTGAAATTATGGGCCATAGCACCGATATTTTTTATAACACGAGCATTTTGCCATAGAACCTTAGTGTCTTTTTCATAAACTCTTAAAACCAATGCAGTGTTTAGGTTTTCTTTAGATATATTCTCCCTATGTTCTGCCAATCTGTCCTTGAAATTACGGGCCATAGCACCGATATGTTTTTACTTGGTTGTCCTCAATGTTTTGTACAGGGATTTTATAAACACCTGATCTAAAGTCATTAGATCTTATAGATTTATCGTTTCTAAGTAAATTAAAGATTGTGGGAGCTCTCCTGAAGTATGGACTTAAGCGCAGATTTAACCACATTATTGGAATGAAGCTTATACAACAGTGGAAAGTGGTCCGAGATGTTGGGCTGGCATACCACATCAGAGGAAGGCCCAGGTTGGCAAGCGAGAGTTGAATGCTTAAAAAAGTTAGCTTTTAACTTGCGATATAGGTTTCTCATAAAACTGTCAGTGTATCCGTGTTTACGACCGATGTCAAAAATTCTATTAATTTCTTCATTACGGAGGAGATTATTACTGCAATGCATAAGAGATCTAATAAAATATGATGTTAAAGCAGATTTTTTATACGTCCAGGGGTCGAAGGACTACCTGGGAATGATAACCGGAATATTGGTGGGTTTAACGTAGACGGTGGTATTAAAGGTTTCCTCTGACGCAATTATTTTAATATCCAGGAAGTTTATAATCCTTTGACTAACTTGAGTAAGTTGGAGTGTAAGCCGTATTCTTTTTTAGAGAGCTGCTATACAATGTCATATGCTTTATGCTTATTACGCCATAAAATGAAGATATCATCAACATACCTGGAGTATAATAGGATTTCATCAGTAAGACTGGGGCTTAATTGGGACTCCACTTCCCTCACTACTAGTTCGGCTAAAACTCCAGCCATGGGGCTCCCTATAGGAACCCCATGGAGTTGTCTATAGTATAAACCGTCATATTCAAAAAAGGACTCATGGCATATAATGTATGCAATTTCTCACAAAAGTACAAGGTCTTGATGATTCCCAGGGGTGTGTTGTATCAGAAACCTGTAAAACAAAAGGCAGGTGACATTTAAATCTAATGAAGGATAAAGCGACTCAAAATCCAAAACAGTCATAACATTATTTGAGGACGGGCTCAGTTGCCTTAAACTGCTCAGAAATTCTGTGGGGGAGGATATACTAAAAGGGTAAGAAGTCAGAAAATTGTGGCACCATTTAGCTAAACATTTTTCGATATTGTACATTGGAGAGTGCATTTTTTCAACTATAGGTTGGGCTGTTACTGGTTCTTTATGCGTTTTGATGTAAGCAAATATTCTAAGGCATGCTGGGTTCACAATTCTAGACTTACAAATAAAATCAGGTAAATTATTATGCTTAAGGAGCTTATTGACTTTTGCCGATAATGCCATCGTCAGGTCTTTAGGGAGGATTTCAGCTTTAGAGTCCTGTATATATTGCAAAATATGGGCTCTCCAACATACAATATCAAAAATGTTTAGCTATATAACATGTTTAGCTAATTAGAATACCATTCTAATTGTTCTTATGTAAAGTTGATGATGACTTCTTGAAGTTCAAAAGTACTTCTACAATAAAATAATTTTTCCACTTTGAATAAGGCTTATATGTAAATATACTAAAATTTTAAAATGAAAATTTAAAATAACTTCTAAATTTAAAAAAATTTTTGAAGACTAATTAAAACTTGGGTAAATGTGATATTTTAAAGTATTTAATATAATAAAGCCTATTTATAATTGCATTATTTATTTATTTTTTTATAATTGCATGAGGTATAATCTTTAGGATGAATAATTTTTGATAGCTTTTATGTAATCTAATTTCTAAGTATTATAATTTATAAAAAAACTGAAGGTTATTAACTATTTTTTTAAAAAAATAGTGTAGAATAACAATAATTTATATAGTAATTAATTTCTTTTAGAAAATGTATTTATTTTTTTAACAGTTCTTTCCACATATCCATCAAAACAAGCAAAGAATAAAAGCATTATTTAAAATAATAATAGAAATTTGTATAATACAGTGCTTCCTGGATATAACAGTCATTTATGTCATGAATTTGGATATGTTGCAGGTCTTTCCTGCTCCCTGTCCCTTTGAAAGAGATTCTATGAAAAATATAAAATGTATTGACATTCTCCTGTCTTGCTAACTTCTCATCAACACCTTTTAATAATAATAAAAAAAACTAACAAAATTTTCAGAACTCACCATGCATATTTTCTTTTTACATCCTTTCCAATCAATGAGATTACTAAGGGATGGGGTCAGTTCCAACCATTGGCTGCATCCACATTTGTAGGGGGAATGCATGGTGAAGGGTGGAGATCAGTAGGTCAAGCTGAGCCTAGAATCCTAAAAAGAACTTTTTGTGAGATGTCAGACCTAGATCCTTCTGCATGGCACATCAACATGTTACTGTGCAGCAATCCAGCCACCTATACTGCATATATATTCAGGGGCTGCTCATGCATAATCATTGTGGAACAGCAACACCCTCAATTTTTTTCGATATATAAATATATTTATTAATTTATTTGTATTCACTTGTAATATTTAATTTTATCATCAACAATCCTTTGTAATTTTTCTTATTTTGTATAAAAAATAATAATAATTCATCTTGTAGCACTTAAGAGGGTGAAGGACACTAGCAGCATTGCACTTACCACAGTGCCATATTACTACTTGCACAAACATATTCACATCATAGCAGTGCCATAGCAAGGGTATGACAAAGGTGGCCAAGGCTATAGGCACCATTCAAAATAGGTGCATAATCAAGGGATCACTACCATTGTCCCCCTCAAGTTATCCTATAACTGTAACAGATTATTATTTATTAAAAAAAATTGTAAGAAAGTTTATTTATTTTTAATGTGTGACAAAAGTGCAAAAAATTATTATTATGATGACATGAATACCTACTGCTGAGCCACTTTGCGTGTGCAGCAGCGATTCGGGTAACAGGCCAGTTAGTTTTTTTAATCGGGAAAAATATTGCAACATTTTCAATTGACGATATAAAGAAAAGTGCAAGTGATCTTTGTTTTCAATATAAAGAATTGGACAAATTTCAATTTTTCAATGAATTAGAATTCCTTTAAATTGCAGGCACAGGTGATATTTCCAAATTTAGCATCATTATACCGCAGGGAAATTTTAGAAGGAATTTTAAAATGGAACCTTTGCAAATCATATCTATATTTAACCATGGCATTACGTATCATGCTCACATTACTCATTACTGTTGCTACTGAAGAACGAAGATTCATTAAATTAAAAATTATTTAAGATCAACGATGACTCAAAATCAATTGACCAATTTAGCAGCGTTAAAAGAAGAACTTTCCACTTAATCTGAATTATAATAGTTCAAGCTAGCACTGATTAAAAGTGGAAAAAATATACACATAAACTTAGAAGCGCTTTCGACTTTATTAAGTCCTCTTCAGCTATATTTTACATATAGAGATTGTCGAACATAAGAACGCACAAGTTGGATGTTCTTATGTTCGACAATCTCTATATGTAAAGTATAGAGCTGAAGAGGACTTAATAAAGTCGAAAGCGCTTCTAAGTTTATGTGTATTTTTTTCATTTTTAATCAGTGCTAGCTTTAACAGTATTACAATTTAGCAATACTATCAGTTGAAAATGATTTCTTTTTAGAAACCAATTTTAAAGAAGTAATAAATAATTTTTCAGAAATCAAAACATGAAAGATGAGGCTTCTGTAATAGCTTGTTTTATAAAATTTTATAATCTGTGTAAAATAATATTTGCTGAATCTGTACTTGACAATTTTTATAATTTATATGTTATATCCCGATTTCTCCTTCACACACATTAAATAAATAATTAATAAAGAAAAATTACAAAAAAAAATTTTGCTGATTTACCTGTTTTTATTCCCTACAAAGGTGCCTTTTATATCTTAAGCCATAGGCGCTTAGAGCAGTAGCTACGGCAATGCGTCATAGTGAGACTCAGCTACTAGCATAATGCAGTATTGTCTATTGCACAGTACCATTGTTGTTTATAGGCAGGTTACACCAGTAATAGCATGTTCTTAGTGCTTATCATGTTTATTCCATCTCTAAATATTTGGACATTACAATTAAAGACAATTATACCATTTTGTATTATACCAAATGGTATAATTTTTATCATAAAGTTTGCTATTTTATCCAAACATGTATACACTGAATTTACAATGTGTGTGTATTTATTTCAAATGTTGCAGCACCCCCATGATTTCAAGCCACAAGCTGCTGCAAGCTACAGGGTGTATCTTACCATCTGTACCACTCTTTTTTCTCGAAAATGCGATGAGCTAAGAAGTAGAGAGAAAAATTTTAATCACCAAAGTGTATCCAGAGAATCTAATGGTCACAACAAAAATTTTGTGGGCCCACTAGAAGTAGGGGGCACAAGAAGTCAACTTTGAAATCTCCAATGAAAAAATTTATGTCAATTTGGGCATAATTGGATAGAATTGTGAAAAACAAACAACTTTTGTTTAGAAAGTTTTTAATATAGTCAAACCCCGATAAGACGCCCCCTGCTAAGCCGCTACCTTTGCTGACCGCCAAGAAATTTGGCAGAACGGATCATCTCTATGTTAATAGAATAAGCAGACCTTGATAAGATGCCATTCGCCATCCACCAGTAGAAACGTCTAAACAAATATTCCTCATGGTAGAATAGAGAACTGCTTCTACTTAGTCTATTTTAGTAAATTAAGACAAAAAACTAGCACTTTCTAGCAATTAAGAACAATTTTTTTACAGTAACAAACATTTTCAGCTATTTACCATCTTCATATTACAGGAATTGTAACAATATTGTTCCAGTTCTGGTAACCTGAATTTGGCGAATAGCCAAAAACTTTTGTTACTGTAAAAAAATCATAACTGCTAGAAAGTGCTAGTTTTTTGTCTTAATTTACAAAAAAAAAAATATTCCTTTTGATATTGTATTGAATATTTGTCCTCATTAATCCACCAGAGGACATGTAAGGGAACTCACATCCTGAAGTTTAGTAATTCTATATATATTAAAAGCACTCTGGATTCAATTTTAACCAGCAGGTGGGAGAGATGGAGTTAACGGTTAAGCATGTGTCTCTTTAAGCCTAGTTCACACTTAGGTTGTAGAAAATTTAAGATTGTAAGAACCAAATCATTTCCTTAGCAACTAGTCGCGTGATACGAAGTCTTTTTAATGTTTCACCATGCCACAACACTCACAAAAGGCTCCTCTCTTATTTGAAATGTGCCATCCATCAATTGCTTTAGATGAAGACTGTTGTTTCCATTTATGTTCCAAAAACTTTCTCATTGTTTTCTATATAGTACTGTACATATATGGCATGTATACTATACTGTAAAGTACAGTTAGGCCTCGATTAGTGCGAGTTCGAATAATGCGATATTTAGTTAGTGCGACTTATAAAAATGATACTGTTTTTCACTTAGTGCGAGCAAATATTCGATTAATGCGAGTTGTAAGTATAGAGCAGTCTTACTAACAAAGGTCCATCTCCTTTTATGATGTCAATTAACAAATTAATGTTAATTTTCAGTTAGTAAAACCGGACAAGGAGCAGTCCAAGAACAGCACTTGGCTTTGAAGGTGTGAAACACCAGAAAGATGGGCTTTTTTGCCATTAGCTATTTAACGTTACTATTATTCAGCTTTGTTATGGTAAAGATTTTTGATTGATAAAAATTGATTTTTATTTTGGTTTCGATTTGGCGGTTGGTTTGATGATGGTATGAGATGCAATTCCTGGTAAGTTATTAATTTAGATGATGAATAGCAATGTAAAATATGAAAATAAATATTTCTTAAACAGCTAGTATTGTGGTTATTCATTGTGAGGTTGGCTAATGGCTGGAATTTCACAAAGCAAGAACCAATTATCATATTTTACATATAGTTAATACTTCGAATAATGCGAGAAATTTGCGGAACCCATTATTCGCACTAATTGAGGCCTACCTGTATACAGTTTTTTAGAAATGTTAAGTTTGGATGCTAAATATAAATATACTGTATTTTATTAAATTTAATAAATTCAGAGTTCATTTTCATTTCTATAGAAAACGTGTTTTTGATAAACCACCAACTCCGATTAGTCGTCAAAATCATCCCCAAACGGATGGTGGCTTCTTATCAGGGTTTGACTGTATCATCTAAGGATTGTGAGATATCACAAAAAAAAAAAAAAATGCTGCCACATGTATCATTAATTGGGCTATTCTGTGAGATATAAAAAAAAAAAAAAAAAAGATGCTGCCACATTTATCATTGATTGGGCTATTCAAGCTATAAGAAGAAGAAAGAATCCAACAGAGGATGTGTCTGTACCCTGCAGAACACCATTGAAGCAGCAAAGAGCAATATTATGCAGATTTAAAGTCAATTTGGGTATTCAATGATAATACTTTGAACCACAGGTGTGACAAGTTTTTCACCATCATAGGTCAGCACAGAGCCATACTCAAGAACAAGGGTTTCCCGACTTGTTTCAGCCCTTTATGAGCACCGTCGTACCTTAATATACACAGATGCTCTCTCAGATTCTTCTTCTTCTTATTGCTTGAATAGCAATCGATGGTACATGTGATGGATTCTTTTTTGTGATATCTCACAATCCATAAGTGATATTAAAAAACTTTCAAAACAAAAGTTGTTTGTTTTTCACAGTTCTATCCAATTATGTCCAAATTGTCATATGTTTCCATTGGAGATTTCAAAGTTGACCTCTTGTGCCCCTACTTCTAGTGGGTCCACAAAATTTTTGTTGTGACCATTTGATTCTCCAGATATACTTTTGTGATTAAAATTTTTATCCCTACTTCCTATCTGATTGCGTTTCTGAGAAAAAAGGGTAATTGGTGGTAAGATACACCTTGTATGTTAATAATAAAATGTAGCTGGTATGGATATTCTCTTCTGCAATTGAACCATTATACTGATTTCTATAGATGGGTATTATTAAAAAGGTCTAATCCTCATATTTCAGCAACAATCAAAATTTTTTGACATTATTAACAATTTAACAATTACGAAATAAAAATTAAATTAAAACTGTTATTCCTCTAAGAAGACAAAATCTACAGGTGCTATAACCTAATAATGTCATCTAATGATTCCCTATATAAATTTGGAGTTTTTCTATTAATTTTATTCCTCTAAGAAGACAAAATCTACAGGTGCTATAACCTAATAATGTCATCTAATGATATAAATTTGGAGTTTTTCTATTAATGTTCCAAGGTTATAAAATTAAAATCACAAGATTTCTGCTCATTTATATGATCAGGTATGTCAAGTTATTAAAATTTATGATAAAAATAATAGGAATTTTTCATATCCATAATTCTGATAATATATATTAAATTAAAAATATCTGAAAAAAATTAAAATTTTTTTTTATATCAATTTATCAGCTTTGGACAAAATTTATGAATTTTTTAATTTTACATATGAGCCATTCACAAGCCAAATCGATTAACTCCACTTTTTGAACTTTTTTAAATTTTAGTGTCAAAACACTTGATTGACTCTTAACTATTTATATTAAAAATAAATTTCCTTAATAGTTAGGCTTAACACCACTAAATGACAAAATTTTTTTGGCCATTGAATAATAATTAATTTATTTCAGAAGCCAATTTGATTAACTCTTTATTCTAATGTAAATCATGGCAATAATGCAATTCAAACGTTTGTGTCATATTATGCCTAAGACATTTTTTTAATTTACCTTTCAAAGTTAGAAATATATTTTTACATCTTTTAAAATCACTAAATTGGAAGGATCAATTGAGAGATGTGTAAGAAAGGTGCGATACCACCTACATGAAAGTTTGGCTAACCAGTTTTTATTGAATAAATTTTTTGATTTTAGTAAAGATCTTTCTTTAGTCATCTAGGATACGACAATAAGAATTTAGTTAAGTAATTTTTTAATACAATAGCATATATTAGATAATAATGGCAAACTGTTCATTTTGTCACAAAAAATATTTAATCGGTTACTGTTATTTGCAGATATTAATAGAATAACGCCTTTGTAAAATAATTTATTCTATTAAACAAAATAAAAGATGCTTAAAATCAAAAATAAGGCGGACCATATGGAGACTCTACTGCAACCATAACTCAATGGCTGTGACTAAAAGTTGGTTCCCACTAGCACAGAACCATGGCAAAATATGCGTGTGTTGCATGTTGTGGATAAAGCAGCGCGGTTTTGACGTCATACTGCAGATTAAAAACCGCTACTGTCCAGTGTCTAAATGGATTCAACTTTTCTTCAACAGTAAAATCTGTCAAGATAACATCCACCAAAGAAATCCATGCATTTTGTGACGTTGAATGGTTGGCAACCTTGAGAGTCAAGATGGTGGGATTATCTTTCATTAAATCTCATCTCTTTAATCAAAATTGCATAGGAGCATTGTTCGTATTTTTTTCTTATATTTTCAATCCAACATTTTCTCTTCCTCGATTTTGTTTCAGTTTCTTCATTTACTGCAACTAATAGCATCATTTGGTAAACAGCATGAGCCTTTCTTTGATTAGCATCCATTTTGTTTTACACGAAATGAATTATGGGAGCGACACTAAGAATCTTGGGGAAAGTGAAGCTTATTGCGACTGTGGGAATCCACAACGGAATTGCCCCCACGTTTATCTGATAGATAAACGTGGGGGCAATCCCCACTATGTTATCAGATAGTGGGAACCAACCTTAACTCTTTGCATTCGACCTCATTCTCCCAATGCTTTGACATTATTTAGCAACTAAACTTTTGTTTAACATTTGAAATATATACTGCATTAACTTATTTTTAAAAATATTTTGAAGATTAAATTCGATGGTATTATTATTATTTTTTCTTTTCACTTGCCAAATTGATTAACTCCCTCAGTCTCACAAAAATTGTAATAAAAATAACGATTACTCCAAGGATATACTATCTTATACATTTTATATGTTGGTAGATAAAAGCTACACCTATAATAATATATTCTACAATGTTTATTTGAATTTGTTTTTTAAAATTCCCTTTAAAATATATAATCTATATTATTTTATCATTTTTCTCTATTATTCATTTTGTGGAGTTAATCGATTTGGCAAGTGAGCAGCTCATATAATTTTAGCACTTACAATTGCTCTTGACATAAATACATGATGTAAAACAACAAATTAATGTTACATAAAGGTTCTTATTAATTATTCATATCATTTCATATCAGCTTCCTTTTGATTATTAAAAAAATATCAAATGCAAAGTTGCATTTATTGTGCTAAACAATAAAATCAGAAGTTTTTAGACTATTAGAGAATCACTGAATTAGAGAATAATTGTAGCCATTGGGCAATATGGATGAAATCTCAAACCTGCATTATATTAGGGAACATTGTAATTGAACAAAAGTGCAAAATTAAACACAATTATTTAGGTCAGTGGTTTCCAACCTTTTTTTGGCCATGCCCCATTTAAGCATCTCTAAAATCCTGGTGCCTCCCTGTGACATTTAATTTTTATTATTCAAAAAGTGAACTGCTAATCATGTGGAGGAAGCCTAAAAAGGCCATTAACTTGATTTAAACAAACTTCCAAAGGATGTGGCATCCATGAAAAAGAGAAATAAAAGAAATGAAAGAAATTGACTAAGAAATTGTTAAAAAATAATAATAATATGAAGTGATATGAAAAAACAGCAAGGAAAGTTGCAAAACCACCAGGTACATTCTGATTTTATTTTAAAAAATGTGTATATCACTATATATATATATATATACTATATATGAGGCCCTAGAACCATAAGAAATGTAAAAATTTCACTGTTAATAACTCATTCTCAAATTGCCCCCCTTAAAAATCAAATTGCCCCTCTGTGGGGTGTGGGCCCCATGTTGGGAACCATTGATTTAGATAAATTTGTTAATAATGAATAATGTTGACTTTTTTTTTTTAATCCTTAGATATGACTGAAATATTCAATGTTATAATGCTCCTGTTAAGAAAATGATATATAGTATACTCCCAATTAACCAGGGTCATCAAGAAATGAATTACTATGAATAATCTATAAAATACTCAAAAAAAAAAAATCAGAATTATGGGTAGTATGCATTTAATAATAATAAATAAACTGCATATAAATGCATATATTCAAATGCTCTATTATTTATTTGAAAAGGAAACAATTGACTTATTTATAGAAATTAAAAATTATTGATGAAATTATTGCAATTTTTGTAATTTTAATTTGGTTCTAATTTTTATTGCCAATTATTTAAAATGCTTAAAGAAATTAAGCTAGAAAAAATCTAAAAAATCTTTAAAAATCTTTTAGATAGCACATCTGAGATAAAATATCGATAGTTAACCATCACTTTTGGGTTGCAAATTATTCTGGTTAATCTGCAACCCAGATAATTTAATCTTGGATAATAGGGAGTTTACTGTACATAAAAAAAAAGGTCATTAAAGATTAGGAGATGATGATAAAAATATTTACATAGTCAAGTAATATAGTGATTAACAAATAATAAACTTCATATTTGCTCCTGCCCAAAGTGCTCTGCGAATTCCTTGTAAACATTTATTATTATAAAAATATAGTAATGTTTTCAGTTATAAAAAAGTAATATAAAATTTAAATTGGTTTGTTAATATTATAGGATAAAAGCAATCCTCATTTTATGAAGATAATTCATTACTTAAAAGCTATTTTTTAGTTCAAAACTGTATAAATGAGTGTTGGCCTAGAAGACCCAGAATTGAATCCAGATTCTATCCTGTTGAAAACTTTATATGAAGGTTCCTGGCATAATAATGATAGATGATGATATTAGCATCCTTTAAATTTCTCTCCCTTAATAAGAAATGTCTTATTCAACTTTTGAAAAATTCACTCATTACATATTTCTCATAAATCAAGTTTTGATACAAATTATATTTGCTTGTAAACCAGAGTTGACCTGTACTAATATATAACAAACAATCTAATTATCCTATATTTTATTAATTTAAATATTCAATTCTATTAATATTAATATATACTAAGTTTTGACATTTTCACATTTAATATACTACAATGTTTTTTAAAAACTTTTGAATTTTTACAATATATCAAAATCTTGAATTAATTTTGCTTATATAATTTCTAAAATTAATTGTAATGTTTATTGATCTCAATTCTTGCCATTTCGTCTAGCTTGCATGGTATCTCAGTCAATATAAAATGAAAATCTGTAGAAATTTTAAAATATTTTTAAAATTTTGAATTACTTATATAATTCATATTATTTAATATTTTTATTAATTTCTATGTATAAAATTTATATAGAACTTTTGTAGAAATTTTAAATTTGTTATCCTATACATATAATATATTAGCTTCAGTTAATTTTCACTGAAGATTTTTTTAAATTATATTAGTTTTATAATACTTCAAATAGTTCAGCATAAAAATTAACAGATATTAATTAATAATTTTTATGCTAATCTATTAGAAGTGCCAAGCCATCATCAGATGCTAGCTGTTTAATTTCTATTAAAAATTAAAGTTAAATTTGATTTTTATTATTATAATTGTTAATTTTATGTGTGCATGTATGTGTTTGTGCATGTATATATAATCTATTCTGTCATTTTATTCTTTTCCTGTTTTTTTATAATTGTACTGCATATGTTTTAAGTAAAAAAAAGAATATGACATTAGCAAAAATTCATTAATAAGTTTTGTAATTTATTAAACTTTTGATTTAAAATGAATATTCAAACTTATCACAAGCTAATACTGACTTCATGTATTAAAATAGCTTTTGACAATTCCTGCTTTTTAGTAATACTTTAACAATTATTCAGCTCTTGTATAAGGAAATAATTTTATTATCAAAACATTTTTGACCTTTCTTTGACTTGTTTTTTATCAATACATAAACTCTTTTCATACAAATATTTTAAAACAGAACAGAACTAGTTCTAAATACTTTAGAACACATTTTTGTTTTTAAAAAATTTTTAACGATTCTTTAGACACATTTTTTTAAATATATATATATATATAGAGCGATTAAATTTTAATCATTTTAAAAGGAATAATAATATAATAATTTAACAAAAGCAAAATTTAACAAAAACATAACAATTTTAATAATATAACGAGAATACGCAAATATCATTGTATTATGTAGAGTTTTACATATTATTTTTCGCACACCATTGCCAGGATAATGGAAGGTTTTCTGGGTTGTTGTTGATTAAATTTATTTTTTCCTTTCTTTTTTCTAGCTCTTTAGCTTCTGCAGTGTTGCCGCCTACATTGTATATGATGGTTCTTACTATATTCGTATCATTCCAATATATGGAGAGGTCATTTTTGTAGGCTTTATTAGCCAAAGTGGTAATTAACTTACTGGTTTTTATATCAGTTTTATGTTCCTCGATTCTAGTATTTAGGCACCTCTTTGTTCTTCCTGTATATTATTCTGCAAAGAGGTGCATAATACTAGAATTGAGAATATAAAAACAGTTTTAAAAACCGGTAAATTAACTACTGCTTTGGCTAATAAAGCCTAAGAAAATGACCTCTCCATATATTGGAATGATACGAATATAGTAAGAACCATCAAGTACAGCGTAGGCAGCAACAGTCTCATTTTGTATTCTGAGACAGGCCAAAACGCCACTCCCCTGCTCCACCTATGAGGGTAACCATCAAGTACAGCGTAGGCAGCAACAGTCTCATTTTGTATTCTGAGACAGGCCAAAATGCCACTCCCCTGCTCCACCTATGCCCTGTATGCTGCACACTACAGGGTACTTCATGTCTGCGAGAATAATCTCAGCTTAATCATTGCCTGCCACCTCTTGGTCCATGAAGCGAACGAAATACATATACGGTGGACTCGCTCAGGTTTGCCAGGCCTAGGGATAAGACCATCACATCTGTATCTCATACACTGTGTTGCCGAAGAGCAGCCTTTACTTGCCGAGAATCATCTTCGTCCACAGAGGGAGCGAAAACACAAAGAGGCTGAACTACTAGGATTTGCTACTACTTGTTCTCCTAAAGAAGGAGATCACCTTAGGACACCATAGCTCGGGCACAACCGCCGCAAGAATGCAGCAGCCTGCTGGTAGGTTGGAAAGAAAGGAATCGCCGAAGGCAGCAACACTGCAGAAGCTATAGAGCTAGAAAAGAAAAGGGATAAAATAAATTTAATCAACAACAATGACCTATTATCCTGGCACTAGTGCACAAAAAAATAATATGTAAAACTTAATCCCTACAAGAAGCACTAAACAGCAGGTGTAAACACTAAAAATTTTTGATTGCTAACGTTTTCAATGCCTTTGCATCCTCTTCAGGCAAAAAACAGAATAGAACTATTCTGTTTTTTGCTTGAAGTAATAACAAAGCAGTTTTTTCTATATTCATTAATCATGAATATGTAAAACTCTACATAATATCAATTAATACATATTCCATTAATCATGAATATGTAAAACTCTACATAATACAACGATAGTTATGTATTCTCATTATATTATTATATTGTTATGTTTTTGTTAAATTTTGCTTTTGTTAAATTATTATATTATTATTCCTTTTAAAATGATTTAAATTTAATTACTATATATATTTTTTTAAAAACAAAAATGTGTTCTAAAGAATTTAGAACTAGTTGCGTTCTGTTCTAAAATATTTGTATGAAAAGATTTTATGTACTGATGAGGACCTTTAAAGAAAGGTCGAAAACATTTTAGTAATAAAATTATTTCTTGTTACAAGAGCTGAATAATTGTTAAGAAAGTATTCATATATTATATCTTGAAAAGTTAATTTGACCAAATATTATATAAAAAAATAAAAATTAATAATATAGTCATGGCTGCCAAGAGGGGGTGACATCTGAGACTTTTGTAATGGGCCCAGCATCAAAAAGGGCCTGACTGTCAGGCTCCGATGTGTCACATAACGTGTCCAATAGTTTGCAGGCTGCTGCTAGTACACACTGTCATTGTTTGTATACCAAAAGCAGTTGTGCTAAAATCATAGTTGGCCAAAATAAACTATTTTATATATAACAGTATTTTCATAGACAAAGGTTTTGTGACTGTGAAGTGTGCAACTATATAGTGTAGGCCGTACATGGTATGTAATGTATAAAATTTTGAATTTATTGCATACTTTTTTTAAATAAATGTTTGGTTTAATAAAAAGTCATATAAAACATTAAAGTGATGAACACTTTTAAGTGGGGCCCAGACCACAGACTTGACATGGGCCCGAAAATTTCTCTCGGCAGTCCTGAATATAGTATATAATCTCATAACTGTTTGATAAATTTAAGAACATGATCAATAATAAGCTATGCTTGTAGATTGCCTATCTTTATTACATATAAAAATTTTAGTAATTAATATGTGATATTAATATTTATTTATTTATAATCAAAATTTCTTAAAAATTATAAATTAATTTTACAATAATAATAATTATTATTATATTTTAGTTCTTGGACTTGCTTGTTAGATCTGGAAGGATTAAATATGCGACATTTGTGGAGACCTGGAGTAAAAGCTCTGTTGCATATCATAGAAATTGTTGAAGCTAATTATCCAGAAACTATGGGAAGAGTTCTAATTGTTCGTGCACCTCGTGTTTTCCCAATACTTTGGACACTTGTTAGCACATTTATTAATGACAATACACGTTCAAAATTTGTATTTTATGGTGGTAATGATTATCAAGGAGCTGGAGGTCTATTAGAATTTGTTGATAAAAGTATTATTCCTGATTTTCTTGGTGGAGAGTGTCAGGTAAAATATATTCTAAATATTATATAAACAATTAAAGTTCTAATTTATTTATTTTTTCATTTATGATTTATTTATTTTAAAAAGAAAATTTTCCAAAAACAGATTCTCTTATAAAGGAGCTAAAAATACTAAATGAAAATCAAGTTGCATACCAAAATCCTTTTATTGGTTGTTCTGATTTATTAATGAAGAAAATTAAAATTAAGGTTTCAATAAGCAAATTAGTTAATTAATTGATTAATCAGCCAAATTAGTTGTATTTTAAAGCCATTTAATCAGAATTTACAACTTATTAACTAATAATATGATCAATAAATTAATAGATATTTTATTAATTATATTAATGCAAATAGAAAATTACACTATTCTGTTATAAGTTTGATTTTTTTTTATAAATTAACAAAATTTTTATCCCAAAATATGAATAATTATCAATTAAACATAGTATATACTCATGTATAAGTTGAGAAATTTTTTCCAAAAAAAATTTGAAGAAGGGGGTTGACTGGCAGTGGACAATCAAAAATTGGAAACCTTTTTGAAAATCACAAGATTTGCCAGTTTAGTTGTGTTACATTCCCATCATGCCAACTATACATTCTGCCGAATATTTTCCTAACAAATATCATTATCTTATGATTCTTTTGATTTTTTTGTTAAAAATATCATATTTACTTGCAATTACTTCTGGAAACAATTATAATTTTATAATTCACACATCTTAATTTTTACTATAAAATTTATAAAGTATGTGCACTATAAAATTTAAAAAGTATGTGTAAATTTAAAAGTATATTATCAAGTATGTGCCAAATTTTTACTATAAAATTTAAAAAGTATGTGTCATCTTAAATATTTCATGCATTTAATATCATATTTTGTAAAATTTGTTCCATGAATTAGCAAGTACTTTTATGTTTATATTTGAAGAGCCTCATTACTATGTTGAATTGTAATAATATGAGTAGACTTAGGATTTTTATTTACCAGTAATCCTTTATCTGCACATTATGAATTTCAAACTGTCACACTAATGAGCAATAATTATTCATAAATTTATAAATTATTGCATCAGAGGCATTTTTTCATTATAAGACAATTTTATATATCATTAGAACCTTCAAATTGTGTAGATACAGAATATATTCTTTCACTCTATCTGATTATACTACATATGAGGCCAAAATATTGCCAAAAGTCGTTGTTTATTTTTCTATGACAAACTATGAAAATAAAATGTCAATAAAACTTAGAATACAATGAAATTGGCAAAATTATTATACAAAAAATTTAAACCACTGTTCTACATTGGTAGATTAGTTGATAGTGGTCGAAAACGTTTCTTTTGTGAAATAAAAGATTCTTTTCTGCCTAGTGCTGTACTGCTCTCTCTATTTCTTTTATAAGTAGCAGAATGTCTACAACTGTAATAAAACATTTCATTTGATATGTTCTAAGTCTACTCTAAAAATTTCATAGTGATATATTAATTATTTTAGCCCTCTTTTGGCCTTGCAATATCTTCAAGTCAATAAACCAAGCTGACAAATTATGTGGTTTTTTCCACATCACTTCTAAAAACTTTATACTTCCAAATGAAAATCTGCAACTAATCACAAAATAATACTTAAAACAGGTATATAAAATCTAAAATAAGTCAAACATCAATAATTTGTTGAAAAATTATTTATTTTATTGCAATTTAAAATAATTCTATTGCTCTAGACCAGGGCTGTCCAGCCCATGGGCCGCATGTGGCCCAGCACTGTACTAAATGTGGCCCAACATAAAATTGTAAACTTCCTTAAAACATTGAAAATTTTATGTAATATTTTATTTATTTTTTGAAATTTGCACAGCATAACATCATAACAATATCAAGTATCCCACTAATAAAGAAACAGAAAGAAATTTGTTTCATTTTTGCACTAAAAATATATAAAAGAATAATGAAGTTTTTATTATTTAAATACCTATTTACATTTCCTAATATTTCTTATTTCAGTGATTAAAACTTCTTGACCTACTCAATGATTTAAAAAATTTCTGAACAAAAAAAAGTGTGGCTATGACATTTTTGCTTATTTGTCATGGTGGATATCATATATTGTACATTATTTACTAACTTTTTTGCTTAACAACTGTCGTTAGAATTAGTATATTTTGTGCGCGACCCAAGACAATTTTTTTTTCAAATGTGGCCCAAGAAAGCCAAAAGGTTGGACACCCCTGTTCTAGATACTACCTTGTTGTAACATAAACTGATTTATGATGATGATTTATGTAAACAAAGTCAAAAAAACCTTCAGTTTCTAACCCCTGCAGCAATTTGACAGAGTATCAATGACATGATATGACATCCTTGGTATATATAGGAAAGTATATCTGAAGACATGAATGGAGTCTATGGTGTTAATCATCCTCCAAAATTCTGTCTTCACCCAGTGACCTGAAGTAATATAGCTCTTTTAGAAATGTAAGGCCCGCTGGCCCGAGGACAATATTGAGAGGCGTTGGCCTAAAGTACTGTGAGAGACACACGTAAGGATGGGTAATGAGAGTCGGCAGATAAAACAGGGACGACGTTCAACAAGAACAACTTCCTTTATTTAGAGAGACCTACAAACCACTATTAACAACCCGTGACATTTGAGAGAGAGATACCTGCATTATCCCAAGTTCGACGCAAATGATGATTACAGGAATCCTGGCCGTCGATCGACAGATCGGCCAGATGATGATGTCAGTCTTTACTCCACGCACACGCGCACCACACACACACACACACACACACACACACAGACACAGACACAGTCTTTAATCTCTTTGTAGGAATTCATCGAGTAATCTCAAAGGATTTGTAGATGAAAGGGAATTGATGCACCAGTTGAAGCAGTTGATGGTCGAAGAATTTAGTAGATTCAATGGGCTTCCGAATCTAACACGAATCTCGGTGTAATCCCGGAATAATCTGATGATTATCAGTCTAAGAAAGACGAGAGTTGATATAGGGAGACGAACGGAGATCCTAGGAAGGTAGAATGAGGAGGAGATCGACGAGCAAGTAAAAGAGCAAGCAAACAAGCCCCAATTGAGGGCAGCATGGGCTCTTAAATACTCGAGACCTTCTCTGACCCTTTTTCCCGGGCTGAGAACTAAGATGTTTATTTTCTTGGAATGTTCTCCGAGCTAGGTGTCAACTATCCATCGGACACCTGCACGTATCTCCCCGCAATTTATTGTTATTGGGGATGAGAGTCCACCCGATGATCGAAATATAATGCACTATGTCGCCGTTGGTTTGATATGTTTATTTTAGCAGGTGTTTTTCTTCCTTGTTCAAATTCCTTTCTATTTCTGCTATTTCTCTTACTTTGTCTTAATTATGTATAATTATATTTTAATTATAATCAGAGTTCCGAGTCTCCACAGAAAATTATGTAGCTAATTTTTTCTAAAGAGTACATAATATACAATCCTTTCCTTGCTTTAATCATGCACCCTTTGTTTAGGTTATAAATTTATAGTAAAAAAAGTGTGTGAATTGCATGAGTAAATATAGTATATGGATATATATGAGTATTCACAATTTAATATTGCTGTAGGTTTTTAAATATTGTCAATAATACAGCAGGTCCTTGTTTTATGTTGTGGTTAGATTCCTGAAAATTATGAATTTAACTGAACCAAAAAAAAAAAATAGGTTTAGTATTTTAAGTCAAGGTTACATTCCTAGAGTGCTTTCTTTCTGGAACTAGAATTGATACTATTTGATAACTTTTATCATTCTATCATTACTATATTTTTCAATAATGGAATGAAATGCAAGATTTAAGTCTAAATTTTAATTGGAAAATGTTGCATAGCAGTTATATGTTATGATTTATGGAAATAAAATTATTTTATAATAAAAGACACCTTAGAATTCACAAGTGTTATGACCATGATTAGTTTTTCTTAACATCAATTCTTAATCATTAATTAATAGCACTGCCTTATCAGGTTCTATCATATATCAACTATACTTTTGGAGCTCAGAGAAATTGTTGAAGAAGAATAAAAAGGAGTTGGAATCAGATTCTTATATAAATTTTCTGAAATATGGGATTCTGGTTCGACCCTGGTTGGAAAATCGGAAGTTTTTCTATGTGGCAAATCTGACTGATTATTCTGTTGCAATATACCATAATTTAACAGTATTCATAGATAATTTTGTTTACTTTGAGTTTAATTCTCATAAAATGTAGTTACCTGATTTTATACAGCAACTATGGGTTTCCATAGTTGGTGTATAAAATCTGTCTGTCTCTTATCTAGGAAATATAAAAAATAGAAGTTTATTTTATTCTGTTACCTTAAAAACTTTAATTTTTAATTAATTAATTTTTGCTCATGATGCAATAATGAAATGACATAAAGTGAGGCCACATTAAACAAGGATCTACTATATGGTACAAATACAATAGAAAATATATAAAGCTATTGCATTGCATCTGCTTTGCTCTATTAGCACATTCTTTAGTCATGGCAAGATCTGCTATATTTATTATTAAAAAAATATCTACTACTTCTCAGTTCTATTATTAAAAATATGTGGATGTAGATCAGCAGTTCTTAACCTTTTTTTCCCCAGGCCACATACATTTATTTGCTACATTAAGCAGGCTGCAACATGCTATATCAGCAGTTGGCAACCAGTTGGTGTCACGTGAAAAAAATCAGACTTCTAAAAAATCACCTATGAAAATCTCTCGACTTTTCAAGTTCATGAATGCCATAGGTCAGTGTTTTCCAAACTGTAGGGCACTAATCTATTGCAAGGGGACATGCAAGAATTAGCAAAAGCATCATTTTGAGACAAATAAACAAAAAATAAATTCAAATTAATATTGAAAAAAACAAATATCTGTTTTTTTGAGAAATTATTTTAAATTTTTTAGTATATATAAAATAAGAAGATAGCTGCAATCCAGAACAGCTATCATCATGATTTACAAACTTAATAAACAGCTTAAATAAAAATCTAAAATCAGATGATGAATTTATTAAAGTATCTAAGAATGAAGAAATTTATCAAAAGTTTTCTTTTGCAAATATGATAAAAAATTTAATTGTTTATTTTTACATGTGACAAAGTGACACGAAATGGTAAGCTTTTTTCAGAAATGATTAATTATAAAAAAAAGCATTTTTTTTGTATTGGTGAAGTGTATGGAATCTTAAATTGCGAGATTTTTTCCCCCTCAGCTCTTTTTCTCGCATTGTAAAATTTTATGAGTTCATCAGGAAGGACTTAGCAAATTAGAAAAATTCTAATTTTTCCAGATTTTTAAAAAAGTTTTTTAAATATCAGATTTTTTTTACATGAGGGAGAAGAAATCTGCATTTTCATTAAATTCATGACTGTGTTCCAGGCCGCATATAAAATCTTGGCAGGCTGCAGGTTGAGAATGGCTGATGTAGATGAATGTTCATATTTAAATACATTCAAAAATATTAACTTATTGCAAACTTCTCAATAAAGATTTGGAAGTGTGTAGACTGATCTTTTTCACTGAGTAAACATGACAGCCATTATTGTACATTTCATCAGTTAATGTTGAATAGAAATGAAGTTATCTATATATTATATTTCTGATTGACAATTTGTGCATTTTTTGATAGTTCTGATTGTTTAGAAAATACAGGATGATTACTTTACAGCTGATTTGTGAAATCAGATTTGAATGCTGGCAATTACTATGCTTGCTGATCAGCTTTTCATTCCTGTCAGTTGCAGCATAATTTTTTCTTTTTTTTTGGTTCATTAATAAAGATTGCAAAAAAGAAACAGATAAAACAAAAAAGAAAACTTAAATTATTTTATTTACTTCTGTTCATATCCTATTTCAGCAACTCTTTCCCATTCAGTATTTATTTATATTTTATTCATTTTAGAAGGATATTACCCTTAATTTCAATGATTGAAATATATAATTTTATTATTTCTAGACACAATTTGTACTTAGTATGGTTTTCTAATGATTTTTTATATACTTGAAGGCAACATGGTGACCAGTAATAATCTATATGTTATTTTGAGAAGAGATTTATTTTATTAATGTATTTATATTTATTTATTGACAATTCTGTAGTATTATTTTTTAGTAAACATTTGTTCAAAATATTTAAATACTTAGTGTGTTTAAATATTTAACTGCATTAATAGTGTTGTCTATTTATATAAACAATTGTTTAAATTATTTTGAATATTGTACAAACTTAAAACTTCATAAAGTTTTTTGTAATGGCTATATGCTTTTTCAATAAGCTTAAATGTCATATATTTGGAATTCGATTAAAAAATAAGTTAGGAATAAAGCAGAGTTATGAAGGTTATAATAGATTGTTGTGCTGTACTAGTTCAAAATTTTCATCAACTTATAGATCAGGAAAGTAGTTTTTCAATATGTACTAGTTCTAATTTAATTTTTGGATTATATTTATTTTCGTTGATACATACACTGATACAGGCTTGACATTTCTCATCATTTTCTTTTGTTCTGAAGAGAGGTCAAGTACTATTTTTCCAAAAAATTTTCTTCCATTACAAATAATATCGAACCGTATTATTAAATATATTTATATTTTCAATTCTTAAAAATGTTTACAATTCTTCTTGTTTTCTCTGAATTGAAACATCTGTGTTAGAAAAGAGGTAATATTGATTTTTATTGCTATTTAAATAATTGAAAGATCAAATTAAATATGAATTTTTAATTTAAAATGATAAATATGATAATATATTTAATTAAAATAATATAATCTTAAAATATTTTTTTAATTGGAATAGATTTTAGATTTTTTTTTTTATCTTGTAGACTTCAATACCAGAAGGTGGTTTAGTACCAAAAACATATTACATGTCTGATGAAGAGTATGAAAGAGAGAAAGCTGAAGGCCATCATTTATTTGATGATTCAATGTATCATTCTATTAGTATAGCAAAAGGACAAGTACATGAAGTAACTTATTAAAAATCTCATTTAATATTATGTTTTTTCTTATTTCATTAATAAATCTTATTCATTATTCATTGATTCATTTAGAAAATATATTTTCCAGATATAATAAAACTATTTTTTGACTCTACAATATATTATTATTTTTATGAAATAAATTTTAGTTTTTAAAAGAAATTTTTATTTTAAATTAATGTACTTTTTATTAATTTTTTACAGAAAATTATTAATATTAATGATAGAGGAAGTGTGATTTGCTGGGATTTTGATGTGATGAAAGAGGATGTTTGTTTTACTGTTCTGTACACTAGGCAGTCTCTCCCTCCTCCTGAAGCCCAAATATGTGATGATGAAGTACAAGGATGTGCACATGCAGCTCTACCTCTTGCTATGCTAAATTTAGATTCTCCTCCATTCCATTCGATCATTCCAAAAAATTGGATACAAGATCAAGATTATATTATTGTTGAACCAACACTTACATGTCATGATGGTGAAAGTGTACAAGTAAGATTTAATTGCTATATATAGTATTTTTTATAATATCTGCATTAAATCTAAAAAGGAAAAAATTTCATGAATTAATTTTGAAATAAATTTTTTGGTAGGGTTCACATGTTACAAGATTTGAAGGAACTTACATTTTGCAATGGCGTCATGGAGACACATTTCATCATTATTCTTTTGATTTTCCATTATCCTCACATAAAGCAAAAGTTATGTATTACTATGAAGTGTTAAAATCGCAAGATTATAAGTAAGTAAAGAAATTCTCAGATATTTTAAGATTTGAAACATTGGAATTTCTACTTTAACTATTATAATATTCTATTTATTATAATCTTGGAATTTCTAGTTTATATAAATAATTTGGACTGATTACTTTGCATAAATCAAATTTTATATAAGTTGAAAAAAATAATTTGTAATAAAAAATATATAAATCAAAAATTACCAGGCTGGATAAAGTTAGATAATTACTTAATTTATATATTCACAATATTATGGCATGATGTCATTCTTTGACAGGAAAAAAAGAAATTCTATATGGAATGTTGTTGTATAAATAAAATGATATTTTAAATTAACAAATGATAATTGCACCAACATTCTATATTTTATTCTTATTATTTTTTACTTGTTTAGTTATATTATACATAAACAAGATTATTATAATCAATGTCAATATTTTTATATATTTAATTTATGACAACAGACTTACATTTTTGCAAAATAATTTAAAATGCTTTTATTTATTTTATATTTCAACCAGGAAATCTACCCCTGCAGCCATCAATTCTGCAGGAGGTTGTACCCCTGGTTCTCTCATCTAGAGATGAGACAAATTAGCAGTACCTGTTCTTGTATGAAAAACTTGTAAAAGAGACTATTATATTGGAAATAAAGTTTATTCTTGCTTATTAATAATAAATTTGAAAATAGTTGTCAAAAATTAAAGATTAATCTTTATAAAAATTGTTTAAATAGAAATCACAAACTACCAAAGGTGAAAGGTGTTGAAGTTAGCTCTGAATAACTGTAAATATAATTAATTTTAATTCATCAAGATATTAAGATTTTAATTTAAATAGTATTTTATTCTTAAAATATTTTTAATTAAAGAAATAAATAATTTAAGATTAATAATAAAAATAAACCAAATAATAAAAAGTATATTTTTAAAATAATAGAACTGCTAAAGGATAATTGCACCATTTATTGACAAATATAATAATTTTTTGGGGCTGTTAAAATAAAAAATTTTGGGATTTTGATTTTTTTTCTTTTGATGTGACCTAAATGGTCACATCAAATTTGACATTTGATGTGACCATTGCAAATTTGACATTTCTACACTCCATGTAAATTTGACATTTCTACACTCAGTGGAAGAATGAAAATATCTGTTAATCGCTTACTTATCTTACTTATATACATATTGAACATATATAAGATAAATATTTATAATACTTATACTTTTATTTATTTATATTGATTCTATAGAAAATTTGTAGTAGGCCAAAAATCGGCAGGTAAAATATTTAATACATTTTTCAAGAATATCAGATTGTAAACTTAAAAGAAATTTTACAAGTGAAAATGCACAAGATTTTCTGAAATATTGCAATATGAATAAAATTTTTTATGAATTCATTGAAAAATTGTATTTTGTGTTTTGAATTTTAATCATTCTGCCTTTTTTTAATCATATAGAGGTATTATATGTAACATTTACTTTTAATATATTTTGACTTATCTTTACATGAAATATTGTCTTTTATATCATTTTTATGAATTAAGTTTTTATAATTATCTTTTGAAAGAATTATTGTTACTGTTATATTATTTGGTTTTATCAAGAACTATCATATATAATGTTTTTAAATATTATTGGTTATTATTTGATGATGATGATTGCTTTTTACAAGTGCCTTTTACATAGTTTTATTTTTTATAAACATTAATATTTAACATAGTTTTGTCCAGGTGATTCCTGCCTCAAAAAAATAGAAGTAAACCACAAATTATTTATTATGATTATAGTGACTAAAAATAGCAAACTTTGAAGCACAATTAGTTAATACTGTTTATCAAAAACCTCAGATAGCTCAAACTCAAGCTTTTCTTTGGTATCAACTAGTGAGTTCAAGTTTTTGAAGACAGTTGAGTTTCAACAACTCTACTTGGAAAATATATTTCAGAATGAGGATACATTAATTTCAAAATTAACAGAAGAGAAAATGCTGGAGTGAAAGTTTTTGGTGTGCTTGAGAGATTTACTAGGAATGAGAATCTACCAAAAAATGCCAGGATAGCTGTATATCAATGTGCTGTCCCAATATTAGATGAATGGGAGCAGGATTTGAGTATAGTGTGAAAGGCATAAAATAATCTTATAGGAAATAAATTCAAATAATTTATTTTAAACAAATGGAGACAAGATATTGTTGGAAATACAGAGAGAAGGCACTACTCAATGCTTTGGCCTGGAAGAATGAAGAATGAAGATAGAAGATGATAGGAAAGTAAAGGTATGATTTAAAAATTCCTGTCAAGAGATAATGTGACAGGTCATTAGCAGAAAAAAAGAAAGAAGCAACCAACTGTTTTATTAAAAAATATAAAAAATTTTTTTTTATTTTTTTTTCAAAAAAAAAGAGACAAGATATTTGAAGGATATTCAGAATATACAGGGTGCGCCAGCTAAATCCGGACCAAATTCAAGTACCGTCGGCGGGCCAGATAAACTGGCGTCGCGGGTCGGATCCGGCCCGTGGGCCGTAGTTTGGTGACCCCTGGTCTAGATGACCCCCAGCAGGGTGAGCTGCCTATGCAATCGCTTGTTTAGTCCTGTCACTTACTGCCTTATACTCTGATCCAAGATCACTCCCATTTTTCATATTCACCATAACAAATTTCGAGAGTTAATCTGTAACTGTGAGTAGTAATTCAACTGGTCCTTATCGACGGATTAATTCTCGAAGAAGGTTCCGAACTCCATGTTGAAAAACACGAGCAAAATTACAATCTTTGCGGAACAAAAACACGCATAAAGTCTCGTGATATAAATCAACAAATTGAAGCTTCTAGAGTTAAACAGCCGATCGAATAATCCAATGCTTCAAAAAATGTTGGTGAATACGAAAGAAAAATAATCGGAGTTCACAATTCGATCCCGATTTATACGATCTGCGAATTGACACTTGGTTGGTGAATACGGGAGTAATAGTGTTCTTACTGAATGAAAAGTGGCGCATCCGCTGACCGAAAGAAAACTTCAAATCAACGTAAGAATATAAAATATAAAGGTATCAATTATACTTAAGAAAAAGTATCAATATCTATCTGTTCCTGATTGCCAACATGCACTGAAAAATTTAGAGATATGAATTCTGTCGTTGAAAAAAGAGATAGATATTGATACTTTTTCTCAAGTATAATTGATCATAAATATCACTTCCAGAAGTTATTATTTAATATAAAGGTATGTTTACACTAACTTATAGCATACGAACACAGAAAGTAATGATTTCTTATAAGTTTTTTTTACTTTTCTATTACAAGATACAGTATAAAAATAAAGTAAATCGATTTAAGTTCTAACCATTTAACACATGGAAAGAATAAAATATTATTTTATTACCTTACATACAATAAAATTATTACTAAAAGTGAAATTTTTTTTTTATTTTAATCACAACATATAAATAACAAGAGGAATGGGGAAAATATTTTTTAAAAATAGCTGCATTGGTTTTAATTAGAATTTCAAAAGAATAAAATATTATTTTATTACCTTACATACAATAAAATTATTACTAAAAGTGAAATTTCTTTTTTATTTTAATCACAACATATAAATGACAAGAGGAATGTGGAAAATATTTTTAAAAAATAGCTGCATTGGTTTTAATTAGAATTTCAGTATAATAAAATATATGGAAATAATAAAAATTGTTTACAGAATTTCAAATATTCCTAAAAATTACAAATAAAATTTAATACTGGCATTTAGTGAAAATAAACAAATTTTACAATAAATTGAGCTCTTATTTATCATTTGTTATATTTCTCAGTTATCATTACCCTATTGTAGATATGAAATACAATATATTTAGGTGAGATCTGCATGAATTCGTATAATTAAGTTTGAATTTCCTATCAGTATTTTTATAATTTTCAGAATTTAAATTTATATCTGTTTCGTTTTATTAAAATATAAGGTAAACAAATTATTTCTTATTTCAGAGGGTTGGTTTCCATATTATTACTGCTTCATCTTTCAATAGCAGGTAAATTTTATCAGGTCATATCGTTTATTTATTCTGTACATGTTCAGACTTGTCTCAACTTGTTAAACGCTGATTATTTTATTGTCGCAACATTAGAAGAGTATTATTGATTTAAATAAAGAATATATATTTAATACTTAATTAACAAGTGATTTATCGAAGTTTCCAGCCAGTGTTCACGTCCTAGCTGTTGTTTCCAGTGAATGTGACGTCATGCCGCCGCATATCTTTGGAAAGGGAGAAACCGTAACAAAAGAGGTTTACTTGCATGTTCTTACAACAATAGTGAAACCTTGGATGGAAACTGTGACTTCTGGAAGACCCTATATCTTCCAGCAGGACGGCACACCTGCGCACATCAGTCATTTAGTGCAAAACTGGTTGTCAGACAACATGGATATGTTTTGGTCTAAAGAATTCTGCCTCCTAACAGTCCAGATTTGAATCCTTTGGACTATTACGTATGGAGCGTTGTTGAAAGGGTCTCTAATAGGTCGAGACATCCTAATGTGGCATCTCTCCAGGCCGCTATTGAGGCAGCATTTTCAAACTTGGACAAGCAGGTGTTGCGCAGGGCATGTCATCGTTTCCAGTCGAGGATCAAGGCAGTAATTGAGGCAGAAGGGAATTACATCGAGTAATTTTAATCTAAAGGGATCCCAAATTAATGTGCAAATGATAATTTTGATAATTTTATTCTTTTTGTTAAATAAAATTTTGTTTAATTAAATTGTTTATTTTGTCCAGATTTAGCTGGCACACCCTGTATATGATATAATATGATTGAGTTTCAAAAGTAAAAATACAAAAATAGTGTGGAATGAAATGCTGCAGATGCAGCAGATAAACTAATTCTAAGATGATTTGATTATGTGGAGTAAATGAAACTATGATTGATGATGCAATATCTTGAATATGTGAATGATAAATGTAAGAAATATAGACCAAGAAAAGAATGGAGAGAACTACTGAAAGAGTATCTAAAGAGATATGGGTTTAAGAGTATGAATAAAAATGTATTTGAATGAAGGAGATTCCTGTGGAGGAAGTTGATATATTATATAGATATAAGTATATGTTCTGCCATGTGATTAGTACTCATTTTATCCTCCTACTCTCTAAGTATTTCTACCCATTCACAATGATATAGTTTTGATGATGATAGTGTATGTAAAAGATATATACAGGAATCCCTTGTTAGTGCAGGTTTGAATAATGTGGTTTTGATTAGTATGCAAAAAAAATTTGAAACTATCCCTTAATATATACGGTGCCAAATTTGATTAGTGTGATTCAACAAGTGCAACTGATGTTTTTTTATTTTTTATTTGCAAATCCTCTGAAGCATTGGCAACTGAATCTCAGGGATTGTAGTCTACATGATTAGAGTACTGCAATAAATTTATTTTTTTTTTTATTTTTTAATTCTGTTAATAATAATACTTTTGTCATCTAATTGTTATATTCTAAATTTGTTCGTAATTTTATTTATTAATAAATTTAGCGTGAATAGCAACTACCTAATAATAGCCATTACAATATTATATAGCCAGCCTTGCCTTCAGTTCCTCTCCAGTACTCGATTTTTTTTTACAAAATTTATGTAATTTTGTAAAAAATTATTTTTTTTTGTGAAAAATAAATTTAAATTCTTACTATAAATTTTTAAATATCTATACATATTCCTCAATGATTTAAAGTACATATAATGTAATACAGATACATTTTGAGAGAGGAAAAAGTACATGTTTGATATTTTCCAGGATTCATTATAATTATTCCCATTGGTTTTCTAGTTTGATTAGTGTGGTTTTGATATGTGGTGTATTGCAAGGATTTATTAACCACACCAATCAAGGGATTCCTGTATACACTAACATTGAATATTATGTACATTTTTGATGTAGTATATATTTTTTACTGCTAACCAAGTATATGTAGGCTTTATTTTCATAAAAAATACACTATTTTTATTGAACTTGTAACTTCTGTTGCTTATAAATGACACAAATAATAAAGTGCTTGTTGAATTACAGACAATCTTTGTATAACACAGTAGATAGGTTTCTAGAAAATGCTGTGTTATATGAGACCTGGAGCCAATACAAAGAAGGGATTTGCATTCCAAAACTAATTAATAACATGAAACAGAAAGAAAGAAAAAATATATATATGTAAGAGACAAAAAAAAGATACATAAAACAAAAAGTATACAGCCATTCATTTAATAATTATATCTTTCTTACAGTTGTTCATTTAAAATGAGACTCTTTTTCTTTTTAATGATATATAATATCTTCCTTACCACTGTTTCGTTAAAACGAGAACGTTTTTCTTCAACAATATCAATTCACTTTCTGAACTTTTTTCCACATTTAAAGTTTGTGTATCTTCTGCCTCTGAACCTTTTTCTGCATTTAAAGTTTGTGTATCTTCTGCTCTCTTTACAAAATCTCTAATCTAACGTGCTACAAAACAATTGTTCTTTAACACATAACCAAAAATAATTTACGAATAAAATACTTTTTTCTGTTTCACGTTCTGCTACTGAAGAATAAAAACTTATTTTTATTCAAGAACTAAATGTTTGAAACTCAAAATACTGGTTGATAATTAACTCAATTTCAAATTGAAATCTAAAATAGACTGCATATTATTTCTCTCATGGCAAACTAGCAAAATTGCATTTATTGCATTTTGTGTGTATATTGCTTGTCCATAGTATGGATTTACAAAAACTAATGAAAACATTTCATGTTGTAGGAGAATAAATGTAATTTTCTAAATGTGTTAAGTAAAAACCATATTGTAGGAAACCATGTTATATATATATTAACCATGTATATATTTACAGGTACTCCTCACTTAACGACTTACCTGTTTAAGGACTGCTCGAACTTACGTCCAAGCTTAAGACTATTTTTTTAATGGAATATTTGGTTTTTGCTCATACGCATCGCTTACAACTTTTGTTTGTAATTTCCCTGCACTCGTAGTTCCAAAAAAAAACTGAAGAAAAATACTGTACTTTGTGCATAATTAAGATATAAATTTTTAATTTGAAATTTGTTTCCAATATTTTAATATAGGAACAAGTTTTTCGCTTACCGACCAATTCGTTTACGACCGAGTCGTGAGAACAAAACCCAGTCGTTAAGCGAGAAGTACTCTTATACTATATTGTGATTACAGATATTCCCCAGTTTATGCAAATAATTGGGACTAAAATTATTTTGTGTAACTCAAAATTTGTATAAATTGGAAAAATAATCTTTTAACAAAAATTCTTAATCAAAATCTTCCATAGCTAGATGACTATGATGATTCCATAAACACATTTTTATGACACCATATTGTTCTTTAACTGAAAGAGATACAACACTACATGGAATGATATCATATCTATAATATGATACTTAAGATCAGCAAACAATATAAAAAACATAAATAAATCAAGTAACAAAAACTTTTAGCAAGCTATAAACCAACATATTTGCACTTATAAATTTAGATGTTTATGCTCTATATCTCAGAAATAAAAAAAAATTATGGAAAATATTTAAGTATAGTTGGATATACATAAACTGAAGAATACCTGTATTATTATTTTGGCATAAATTACTGTACAGTAAGACCTCGTTTAATGCAGGGGATACATTCCAAGGAAACAAAGCACTAAATGAAACAGCATTAAATGAGGTCATTTTAACACGTAAATAATGAGGATAGGTGAAACAGGACAGTGAATAATAATATATATACATAGCATTTTTTAAATTTTATTTTGTAACATGTATTATTACTATTGTATTACATTAATTATAGACATTTTTTATTGCTAATATCAATTTGTATTCATAATCATTCATGAAAAAATTTCTTAAAATTAGAAAATAAAAAGTTTTAAGAACAAAAAGCAGTAATCAGATTGCAATAAGCTATAAACAATGCAAAAATATTGACAAAAGAATAATTGTTCTAACTTTAAGGAACTATAGTTTAAAGTGGCAGCATTCAGGTTAAAACAAAAAAGGGGAAATTGTTGTTTTTATTACTGTAAAATAACACTGATGATTGATCATAAATATGAACTCTGACCACAGCAGACTTTCATATGAACTGCACTGCATTGATATCAAATGCAATGTGAGACAGCATAGGAGTATCAATGCAACAAATTCCTGCAATTTAGGATTTATGTAAGAATAACGGTTTGAAAAACCACGCCAAAGTGAAGTAATAAAAATATAGAATTCGAAAAAACCGCGTTATATCGAAACAGCATTGAATGGAGCAGCGTTTTATTTATTTATTTGCCCTCACCACCCTACATATGAATGCAAATATGGGTGGCCCCTTTTGTGGCATGTAAGAAAAACTCATTAAAACTCCTAGCAGCTCTACTCCAAAACGATCTGAACGTTTTTTCAAGTCTCTTAGTAGATATGAAAAAAAAAATCTGTTTTGCAAGAATTATACTGAGAAACGTTAAAAGATAAGTTATCTGAGGGCAGCTGACCTGTAATGTATTTTGATATAATATTAAGATCATGTTTTCTCAGCAACTCAGAATATGAGGTAGATCCAAGAAATTGCAGCTTATATTAGAGTGACGACTAGCACAAAAAGAATTAATTTTCAAAATAGAGCATTGCCAAGTAGATTCTAAGGAGTTCAGATAAGAACTAGATCTGGATGAATATAGCTGAATGCCATAAACAAAGAAGGAAAGTGGGGTCTTACTATATTATTCAGTTATTTATAAATAGTAATTCTAAATGTTATAATACCATAATCTTTAAAAAGTTGGAACATTTTTATTTATAACATTTTATATTACAATATTATTATTAATTTATTTATTTGGAAAACTGAATATATCTGAAATTGTAAAATTTGGTATTAAATAAATTTGGGAATGTCTGTATCACAAATAAATGTACAACTTTTATTAGAAATTTTTCATATATTGAATATAGTTTCCATTCAAATCTGGAGATTGGACTTTTATCTGAATAGATAGGAATTGCTAGTTTAAACAAAGAAATTTAGACAATGATTGCTTATTTAAACAATATTGAGTCTCTATTCATGAATTATGCTAGAACATTATTTTTTAAACATTTTTACTGTGATTGACAATACTATCTTACTGTGGGCTGTAATATATGATGACTCATTGAAAGAAATATATTAAAAAACAATCAATTTTAAGAGCAATTTTATATTAATTTGATTAAAATGTTATAATTGTTACAAATTTGAAAAAGGATATATTCAATAATATTCAATAGAGCAATTCATTTCTAGCAATTATGTACATTCATCATATCCTCTTTATTAACTTTCTCTCACGTTGCTGATTGCAATTTGTTGCAGTATTTATTGCAATATGTACAGGTCTTACTAAAGATCTATGTGATGTATTCTGACATTTTCTATTATGTTTCATTTTTAGAAAAAATATAGGATGCAACTCTGCTAAATTAATTTCACATCCCATTAATGGATCATAACTATTAGTGAATTATCATTCTATGCAGTAGCAAAATTCTTATTTTAAAATTGTTTTTTGACTTTATCATTCTTTTCTTTCTTTTTCATTCTTTTTATTTTCTTTTTAAGATTTTAGATATAAATTTTTCAATTAAAAATTATTTTTGTTTTAACAATTTTTTTTTAGTATATTTAAATGAAGAAAATATGAATTTTTGAAAAATAAAAATTTATAAATGTTTTTATTTTAGGGGATCTATGTCAAGCCTTCAGTCATCTCATAGTGGTACAACATGCACGTCCTCAGGTGAACATTCAGCTCCTAGTTCTTGTCCCTCAAGATGACAATAAATAGAAGGCACATTACTTCCTAATTATAATGACAGTTTATTCACAAGTTGCCTAGAAGAATACCTGTAAATTGTACAGAAAAATTATTTGAGATAGAATATAAAATAAATTCTATCAATCTTAAAAAGATCTCTTTTAAAAAAATATAAACTAATATGTACAGTATTTTTTGCAATTTAAAAACTTTATTGAAAGATAGCACTGAGTGAAGATCCTTGAGCGATGCCAAGCATAGGAGTGTAATTTTTGGATATGAAGTTGTCACAAGTCATATCCGTGTTTTTTGGTAATGTGGGCATGTCGCTGAATTAAAAGGACAATTTAATTGCATTATTATGTAAACAAACTGTGAGCTAACTTTGAATCTCTATATTGCAAAATCCCTTAAATATTTTTAAGATTTTTTAATTCTATTATATAAATGAATATGTTTTATTGTTAAAAATGAAAAATTATGATCTTATACAGGAGTTGCTTCTATATATACAGGGTGTTTCTTACAACCCATACTGCCCTTTTACTTGGAAAAGCAATGAGATAAGAAGTAGGGAGAAAAATTTTGATGACCAAAGTATAGGTTGTATGAGAATCGAATGGTCACAATAAAAATTTTGTGAGCCCACTAGAAGCAAGGGCATAAGGGGTCAACTTTGAAATTTCAAATGAAAAAGTATGCAATGAAAGGCATAATCTGTCACAATCTAAGTGGCGTCTGAAGGACTCGGCACCATCTATTGCGCTTTGTGAAAAGTTTGAAGGTCATGCAAAAATTCTGTACCTTCCGGATTTGCAATTGTATTCAATTGCAATAAACACATTTTGCATTGCATTTATGGTTTCAGAGAAAAAAATACAGTGGTGTCTCTCCAAAACGAAATTTATACTTCACATTTGACGATTTTTATCCACAAAATTTTTTTTCCTTGATATTTAATATATTTTTTAAATTTGCTGTTTTAACCTTATAGGATAATATAATATATGGCTGTTTGCTGAAATATATTATTATTTTCTCCAATATTTAATTTTTTCTGAAGTTTTTTTTTTTGAATATGCCCACTTTTTACATTACCAAGTTTTTTAAAAAATGTTGCATTCACATATCAGTGTTATGGATATATTTTGGTAAAATACTCTATATTGATTAGGAAATGAAAGAAATTAGGCAGATTTCTGTTAAATATATAAAGTAATCACAAACTGAATTTTGTTAAAAATCAGTCCCCCCTGAAACCATACCTGAAAATATAAAAAAAACTTTTCTTAAAATTTTATAGAATATAGTCTTATGTAATGAAAAAATAACATTTTGGTTGATTTCTCTAATAATTATGCCAAAATATAATTTTAAGTTAAAGCTATATCTCATTTGCATATTAAGCATCATATTAGAAAAAATTAATAAAATGTTAAATTTCATAGGAAAGATCATAATTTTTCATTTTTAACAATAAAACATATTCATTTATATAATAGAATTAAAAAATCTTAAAAATATTTAAGGGATTTTGCAATATAGAGATTCAAAGTTAGCTCACAGTTTGTTTACATAATAATGCAATTAAATTGTCCTTTTAATTCAGCGACATGCCCACATTACCAAAAAACACGGATATGACTTTTGGCTTCTTGGGTATCCAGAACACATCAGCGACATGCCCACATTACCAAAAAACACGGATATGACTTTTGGCTCCTTGGGTATCCAGAACACATGGTCTACTATCAGAAAAACAATAACATTGTAGAGATTGACCAACAGCAAAATATTTATGATTTTGAAATATGATACTTTGTTTACATAATAAAAATGGATCGGATTGCATTAAATTCAATAAAAAATTAACAAATAAACATAATTGTCTCGGAATTGTTTTATTTGATAGAAAACAGATATAGGAATGGAATAAAATCAATATTTTTGAAGGAATAAAAAAAAATGTTTTAATTATGTGAGTGATTAAAAACATTTTTCTCTACAAAACCAAAACTATACTGCGACGTTTTTTTCAATTACACTGCAGCGGGATAATTGGATAGAACTGTAAAAACCAAACAATTTTTGTTTTGAAAATTTTTTAATATCACCTACAGATTGTGAGATATCACAAAAAAACATACTGCCACATGTCCCATTGAATGGGCTATTCAAGCAATAAGAAGAAGAAGAATCTGATAGAGGGTATCTGTGTACATCCATGGCATTTATAAAGGGCTGAAACAAGTCAGAAAATCCTTGTTCTTGGGATATGGTTCCATGCTGAACTGTGATGGCGAAACATTTGTCAGACTTGCGGTTCGAGTACTATCACCAAATATCCAAATTGGCCTTAAATCTATATAATACTGCATTTTGCTGCTTCAATAGTGTTCTACAGTGTACATGGATGCCCTCGTCAGATTATTCTTCTTACAGCTTGAATAGCCCAACCGATGGTACATATGATGGCATCTTTTTTTTGTGATATCTTGCTACCTGTAGGTGATATTAAAAAATTTTCAAAACAAAAGTTGTTTGGTTTTTACAGTTCTATCCAATTATGCCTAAATCAGCATACTTTTTCATTGGAGATTTCTAACTTGACTCTTTGTGCCCCTACTTCTAGTCGGCCCACAAAATTTTTATCATGACTATTCAATTCTCCAGATATATTTTGGTGATTAAAATTTTCTCCCCTACCTCCTATCTCATCGCATTTCCAAGAAAAAGGGTGATATGGATGGTAAGATACATCCTGTATATAGCAGTAATTCTTGTAAATAAATTTTTAAAAGAATATTTATTCATAAAAAATTTAAAAACAATGATTTATAATTTGTTTGTTT